>BQKZ01004780.1:0-63929 GCA_036244855.1 Temnopleurus reevesii | reverse complement strand
AGTTAGTTATTGATTAATTAAAAATAACCAAAGAAAATAGTATAAACGACTTCAGCATTACTGAAATTTTGGTCCGTGGGTTTACATGTACAGTATAGTTCAAGTCTAAATTATTGTATGGTGCAGCAATCCTACTGTGCTGCTCCCATTGTCCTGAGATTTATAGTGGATAATAAACAAATTAGCAAAGAATTCTTATTTGTACTGCATACACATGTGCAAAGATGCCAACCGTTCGGGAATATGCATGCTCTATAAATTCAAGGCTTTCATCAATCTATTGGCTGAGAGCATGGCTACATGTACAATTGTTGTCATGTTTGCTGTCACCTTTGTTCAGCTGAGCACTGCATTATTCACATTCTGATTTTGACCTCGTGCATATTCTAGATTGGTTGGGTTTCTGCATGTGTTGCCTGAGTGAAGGGAATGTGTGTAAACATCAAGTGGAGGATTCTCCTCTGTTCAAGTGATGAGTCATTGCCAATAGGGTCTGTGCTGACGATGGTGATGATGAGGTCATCACTTTACCATGAAGTATGAGAATTGTCCACTTGCCTGCTAAGGAATCACCCCATTTCGCACCATACACACCTCATTCCAGGGCCCCAGGTTATGACTATGTGTATGTTTTTTTGTTTATGTAATGGATCTAAAGAATATGTGTACACGTACAGTGCATATCCTATGTCCGTAGCAGTTTCAGACTTACTTACGTATATGACCTATTTGAAAATTATACATGTGCTTTTCTGCGTTGATTTGCCTCCGCACAAGTCAAATTTTAGTTGAAGCTATCTTTTTAGTCTTTGGAAAATTTGACAGTAAGCAGCATGATTTGTGCCTCAAAATTAGATTTTAGGTTCAAGGGGCCAAACTTTTTGGAATATCAACCACTCTGAATAGTGAACCATAGCTGACTATTGTGTCATGATGTTCCTGTACCTGTACAATGAGTTAATTGTATAAATGTATGACATTAAAAAATTCATGTGATGAAAGCAATAAAGTTGACTTCAATAAAAGATATGGACTTGATTTCAGTCATTTGCAAATGAGTGTGCTCACTAGTTTCCCTAAATTACCTACATTGTAAACAATCATATTTATATAAACTGTATGCTATTTCCTGATTGTTATAATGTCTTAATTTCTTTCTTCATTTTTTTCAGAACCACCTTTATGACAAGTTGTTCTTTATGTGCTCACAACTCTTTGTAGGAGTCCACAAATATCCTAAGAATGGCTCCTAGTGAAATATAAGAAAGCACCAAGATGTCTTCCCGGAGAAGCGAAGAATACACAGGTCAGAAGCCTACTAATTGATTTTCAAGGAATTATTTGTCATATTACCACTTAATCTTTTGGCATACTGGATTTGTTCAGTAATTAAATACAGTGTCATGTACATGGAAGCTGCGTCTGCACTATAGCGAGTTTTTCAATTAGCGCGCTAGCTCTGAGCCGCGTAAATAGCCCGATCAGAACTAGCTCGAGATAATTTGCAGTGCAGACGCAAACAGTGAGCTAATTCACTGAAAAATCTCGAGCTTAACAAGCCCAAGATATCTTCGGCTAGTTTCCAAAACAGTGAGCTAATTTGGGAAATAGCTCACTAACTCGCTCTTATTTGGTACAGTGCAGCTCACGCTCGCGAGAATTCGGCGACTCTGGCTAATTTATTAATTCGTTGTGTGGGAGCAGCGGAGCATGGCAGCACGGCCCATTCTCCTCACAACAACCACATGCTTATTTTCCTAGACTGCGCATGCTCCAGAACTAGACCAAGCTCGGAGCGGGCTAATGCAGCTCGCGTTCGCGATAAATTGAGGAAAGAGACTTTAGTCCTTCAAGCTCGAAATTCCAAACTCGCTATAGTGGAGACCAAGATTGCCAATCTCGAGATTTATTGCAAAGATGGTTGATCAGGCTAAAAGCTCAAGATCAAGGAAACTCGGGCTAGTGCAGCGCCGGCTTATATGGCTTCAACTGAAATATAAGAAGTAACAAGATTTATTCTAGAAGAAGCAAAGAATACACTGGTCAGTAGCCTAATTGATTTTCAACAAGTCGATACTTGTGAATGTACTTGTGAATGCTTTCATATACATGTGCACTTCCATCTTCTTGCATACTCATTTTTTCCAGTAATTACAGTATCATTTATGGAATGTAATCTGCTTTCAGAAGTTTTAGTGAAATATAAGAAACAAGGGACATGTCTTTCAGGAAAAGTGAACAGTACACATGTCAGTAGCCTACTAAAGTGATTTTCATAAATGTTTTCATGTACATGTACTACACTTCCACTTCAATATTTTGTCATATACTGGATTTTTTCAATGCAAATGTATGTGGCTCTTTAACTAGCAAATTTCAAAAAAGTGTAAAAATATAAAGGCGGCACATTGTAAATGCTGAGTACTATTTAAATGTATTTTTTTGTACATCATTACATAATTTCTTGGATATTTCAGGTGAATCAGTTTACAAGTCTGCATAATGTACATACTGTACATGTACATGTATGTATAAGACTCATGAAGAAATGTTGTCAACTGGTGCTTGACTTGGTATTTAAATTCAAGCAGAAGTGTTTTAAAAACATTTGAAATGTTACATGAATGCAACCATCCAAAGCTTCATGATTCCCATAATACCATTCATAAATCGAAAGTGATTTGATAATAGAAATTAATTCATAAGAATGCAAGGATGCTTCCTGCCTGTGTAATCATAACTCATAGTTAAATGTACAAGGAATATTTAGATCTCCTTCTTATTATTTGGCAGCAAATTTTGTATCGTCATGCTTACATGTAGGTATGCATATACATGTATGTCTATGTGTGCGAATTGGCAGTGTAGACCACACAATATTCTGTATACTGAATGGTATCTTTACAATGTATGTACATGTAGGTTCAAGTTTATCGATAAATTTGTTGTGATTGCTAACTAAATTTGCATCCTTTGGGCATATAAACACAATTATTTTCATCAATATCTCTTTCAGTCATTACATGTATTAAAAGTCAGACGGCACCAACCTACAATGTACATTTTTCTTAATGCACATCCGTCAAAGTACTTCGGACGCTTGTTTTGACCGGGGATGCTAATGCTGTAATGCATGCAGCACTATACAAATTTTGCGTGTGGGCATACAGATTGATTCGACAACGTATTCTATTTCTAAGTGTCATGCTGTCAAAGTGATTAGGCATGCAGCCTTTTTTTTTTTTTTTTTTTACTACATGGGGTCTATGCGAGGTGTGTAATATTGTAGAGACCTGGATATGAAGTACATTATTTTTAATGCACATCCCTCACAGTACTCCATTTGTTTTGACCATGGATGGTAATGCTATAATGCATGCAGTACGTACCTGTACACATTTTGCATGTGGGCATAAAGATTGATCCGATGTATACTGAGTGTCATACTGTCAAAGTGATTAGGCATGATTAGGCATGTGTAATATTGTAGTGACCTGGGTATCAAGTGAAATTAAATCAAAATAATGATTCTGACATAGCACCAATGAAATTGGCAACAACAGTTAAAGTGCAATTTCATTGACTTTAGTTCCTGTACTATGGGGTTGTTTGCATGTGCATAGACATCTGTATGTGCACAGACATGCCAACCAGTCCAGAATATGCATGATGTCGGAATTAAACAACTGAACAAAAGTGAGAGAAATATGATGACAATAATCATACTGAGTATGATTACTCTCAGTCATTCACTTCTGATGAAAACCCCAAATTCATATGAAAATATGTATACACCTTGTAAACGCATATTCCAGAACGGTTGGCATTTCTGAATACATATATAGTATGTATCCTGATTTAACATTTTATGATTCATTCAATTTCACCTTTGGACAATGGCAGACAACAAAATATTTACATGAAGTGAAATGTGCACTTGCAGGGCATAAAAATATGCATATTATGTCAATATGCCATATAAATATGCCATATTGAAGAGATGTACATAGGTCTCACAGCATTTTTCATAATGTAGAGTTGTGGAATACAGAAAAATCTCAAATGTTGATAAATGTACTCACTCGCTAATCAAACTTGCCTTACATATCTCATGCAAAAAAATGGTGATGGTTTCTGATCTACAATAAAAATTCAATTTTTTTTATCCTCCCTGGAAAAATTAAATAGAATATAAAGAAAATAAATGAGAGAAATTATTTTGTAATATCAGAAATCTATCAGTATCACTGTATACACCATACAGAATTCTTCTTATGATGCTCCATATGTTTACTTTTATGCATCCAGGTAATTGCAGTTTTAAATGCATGATACAGTGCACTTTGTTCATTCTAAGAATAATGTATGCATCAATATTAAACAATAAACAAAATCACTTGTATTTTGTGGAAAGATCCTACAAAGGATAAGAAAGTTCATCACCTGCCTTAGTTAGATAGATATACATACTACATGTATATTTAATAACATATGATCAGCTGGAATAATAATTGAGTCTTTCCGTTTGGCTGTAACCTGATTAGCAGAGTGATCCCAGAGCATACAAAATTAGTCTGACTTATCTTGCTGCCATGTGGTTAGTGTATTGTATTTCATTTTCAATTTATTTTGTATATCAGATCTATCTGGGGGGGGGGGGGGTAAAGTGAAGTGCATTGCTAACTAATCTTCATAAAAGCCACTCATATTATTTTCACTGTGAAATGTAATATTCATCAAAATACTTTTTATTATCATCATTATTGCTGATGTATGTTAGATTTTTTATAGAACATAGAATTCTGGGGAAGGAGCATGGGGGATGGGAGTATCAACTTGTATTTTGGTCAGTGAATACAAATCTGGGACAGTGAAAAAAAACTCTCCAGACACAGCCCAGGGTCCATTTTTCAAATCATGTGATCCATGATTTGTACATACATGTATGCTTATTTATGAAGAGCCGTGAAAACCATCATTCCTTGGGGAAATGGATAGGCTCAGAGTTTTGAAAGAAATATGCAATAATATCTGTTGTTCCATTTGTAAGAAATGAATAAAATTCTTATCCTCTCAGCTCTTCAGTTGTTGACAACGTTTATATTTCCTCCCGCACCCTCAAAATAATCTATGCCTCCCGGTCAAATCATTAGAAGACACAATCATATGGTCCAATCTCACTTATACAGGAAACTTTAGAGATTTGATTTCTTATCATGATAGGAAAAATGTTGACTTCATAAATGATATTGATGATCCTGCATTTACATGTAAGTAGGGCACTGGCCTCATGGCAAAGGTTTGGCAAAGAGATTCAAGTTTCCACATCTGATTGACGTATATAGCAGGATGTGCAGATCTGACAGTAATGAAATTTGTTTATCAGCACCTTGTCCTCGACAAATAACTGAATTTGGGTTATTTAATACATAAGGCCTACATATTTACATATGTACATGTATACATTGTACACAAAATTTGTACAAGTACACATACATGTAGGATGATCTTTTGTCAACATTCATTTTTATATCAAATAGTAAGAATACTGCAAATTGGTATGTTTAAGATTTGGAATATCTAGTTAACAGTGTATTTTAGTGTTAATGTATATTTGCAATCCATTAATATGCAATTTATTATTGTTATTTGATCATGCCCTGCCGTCATTCCTTGAATACACACATATGATTATTCCAAAATGGAATTTCATCCAGATTTCCATCTGTTCTACGCATGACTTGCCAGAATTACATAACGTACATGTAGATCCTCACAACCACCCACAGGTTTCCTATATGCTGGTCACATGCATGGCTCAGTCATCATGGCTAGGCAGTAATGTGATGACGTATTCAAGCACTTTAATTAATTTTTTACAGTCAGATGGAATCTTGTCCAAGCAAATGAGAAGGTACTGAGATACAGGGCTTGAACTTTTAGGGCATATATTAGGACAACAGAAATTAAGTGATTAATCTTCTATACATATTCTATTTGAAAATCTTCGTATTTACCTATAAAATTTTATGCATACATTGTACTTTATAGCCCCATGTCTTGAATTTTGCATGAACGGATGAACATTAGAGTTAAAGCTAAAGTCAGGGGTATGTTAATTGAATCACAGTCATCAAATAATAAGAAAATGTATATAATGTAATGTATGAAAAATGTAAGCCACAATTTATCCTTATATATTTTGGCACAAATCTGGGGAAACGTGTTTGATAATGAGATCAAGCGCTGTCAATACAAATGTTATAACAAACGATTGATAGAGTGGACAGGTGAAAATAGGTTATACCAGAAATATTTAGATGTATGTTTAGCAGTCATGGAAAACTTTGTTTCACCCTCTAATTTATGGAAACCTTTTTCAATTACTGTACCATAATATTTCAACTCTGCCCAAAGGTATCAACTTAAATTGTGTTTTGAATCTTGGTCTCGTAATGTTTTTATATAATGTTTGAGAATTTTTGTCTTTTTTTTTGTGCATGTTTGGGGGATGGGCAATACTATGGATGTAATCATTTATTGAGGACAATTAGGATGTTTCCAACTGTTGTTCCCACTTTAGATGTGTCGTTATTGCTACGGGGACCAACGTACATGTATGAGGACGAGCAGGATGCAGTGTCCACCATTAACTTGAAGCCTGACCACTCTATACTCTGGTGTATTCTTTGTTCTTTCTTAAAATCATACATTTTGTATACGATTTCATGTTGAAAATCTACTTTTCAGGTTCAAACCTGAGCCTGGCCACCAGCTCCACCTGAGATGTGTCATTGCCATGGATATGGAGACCAACGGAAGAGGACAAGCAGGATGCAGCGTCCACCACCACCATCACGCTGGACACCAACGTGAAGCCTGGCCCGTACGTCCTATGGTCAATTTTTTTTCTTTCTCGAAATTCAACATTTTGTATAAAAAAAATTTCTTAAAAATCTACTTTTCAGGTTCAAACCTGAGCCTAGCCACAAGCTCCACTTCAGATGTATCGCTGCCATGGATACGAAGACCAATAGAAGAGGACAAGCAGGATGCGGCGTCCTTCACCACCATCCCGCTGGACGCCAACGTGAAGCCTGGCCAGTACATCTTTTGGTCTATTTTTGTTCTTTTTTTAAATTATGCTTTTTATTTTATTCTGAACATCTTTTTTTTTCAGGTTCAAACCTGAGCCTGGCCACCAGCTCCACCTCGGATGTATCGTTGCCATGGATACGGAGACCAACGGAAGAGGACAAGCAGGATGCAGCGTCCACCACCACCATCCCGCTGGACACCAATGTGAAGCCTGGCCAGTACGTCCTCCAAAGCCTCTTTGCCGAGTTCACCATCCAGGCGGAAAGGAAGATAGAGAGGATCATGACAGAGCCACTGGTAAGTGTCATTTCATGAGCCTGCCATAGCAACAATTTTGCTGACATATGACAGAAAGNATTAATTTATGATAAAAAAAATATACAGGGTACATAATGTATGAAGAATGTAAGCCATACATGTACTATACTAATGTTCCTATGATATTTTGACACAACTTTGGGGAAAGTTTTTTATCTTATCAAGGGCTTTCAATACAAATTTAGATACAGCATTCAAAAGGAGGAAAGATGAAAAAGATTGTGCCAGAAATGTTAAGATTCATGTTTGCAGTAAAGAAAAATGCTAATTTCACCCTTCACCTTTCACCTTTCACCTTTTATATTTAAGAATTTTTCAATAGCTTTCCCACAATATTTCACCTCTGCTTAAACGTCAGAATTGTGTATTTTTAATCTAGGTCTCGTAGTAATGTTTTGTAATTGTGTGTGTTGGGGGGGGGGGGGGTATGAGCAATACCCATGGATGTAATAATTTATTGAGGACAAGCAGGATGTTTACAAATGTCAGTTTGTCTTCAGATGTATTATTGAGGAAAAGCTGGATGCAGTGGCCATCAACGTGAATCTTGTCGAGTACGTCCTCTGTTCTATTTTGCTCTTTCTTGAAAATTACGGTATACATTTTGTGTAAAATTTTATCTTGTAAATCTACTTTTCGGGCTCATACCTGAGCCTGTCGACCAGCTCCATATCAGATGTATTGTTGCCATGGATACAGAGATTAACAGAAGAGGACAAGCAGAATGCAGCGTCCACACCGCCATCTCACTGGACACGAACTTGAAGCCTGGCCAGTCTGTCCTCTGGTCAATTTTAGTTCTTTCTTGAAATTAAACATTTGAATAAAATTCTATTATGAAAATCAACTTTTCAGGTTCAAACCTGAGCCTGGCCACCAGCTCCACCTCAGATGTATCGTTGCCATGGATACGGAGACCAACAGAAGAGGACAAGCAGGATGCTGCGTCCACCACCACCATCCCACTGGACACCAACGTGAAGCCTGGCCAGTACGTCCTCCAAAGCCTCTTTGCCGAGTTCACCATCCAGGCGGAGAGGAAGATAGAGAGGATCATGACAGAGCCACTGGTAAGTGTCATTTCATGAGCCTGCCATAGCAACAATTTTGCTGACATATGACAGAAAGTTGATAACAAACAGTACATTCCTATGGATGAATGCTAATCTTGAACTTCTAAATTTTAAAGAAATATAGGAACAGAGTCTCTAGTATTAAAATGTGCAAGAGTGCTTGCAATAGCCTGTCATAGCAACAAATTTGCTGATCGCACATGATTTAAAAAATATATTAAGGCTAGATTAATTTATATTTCTACAGAATATCTGCGACATTGAATTGTATTGATTAGAGATATATAGAAATGGTCATGGGAGAGTGTTTGCGAGAGGTTGCCATTGTAACATATTTGCTGCTGTGCCATTAAAAGAAAATAAAAGATGTTAAGTGCATTTATTGTAAAGCACTTCTTTTCATGCAATTATTGACTAATGTTTAAAATTTGAATTTTCAGGAGAGTCCACTTGCAAAATGTCTTCAGAGAGGAGAGGATCAGCAATTTGACCAGGTAAGTGCAAACTCGCAATTATGAATGAAACAACACTGTTGAATCACAAAAATGTATTATCATGGCAACTGGCTCTAAACAATTTCAGGCATGATTTGTGCTTCAAGGAATCCAAGGAGTCACTAGTAATGAAAGTCCTAGCACTGACCCACATTTCTCAAGACCTTGTAGAAACATCTTTAATTTGCTTTGACAAAAGTTGTTGTTTGTTTAATTTTTGAAAATATACAAATTTTCTCAATATGATGTAGTAATGTGAATTTAGCAAGTCATTTGAATGTGGTCACTTGCAATAAGCAAATTTCTGTTGAGGGAAATGAATTCAGAGTAATACACTTGATATATGATCATGAGGTGTTCTTTGGCTTTTCAACAATAAAGCAACCTTTTTTTTTTTTATCAAACAGCATGTTCCTCTCTTTACTGAAATCTATAGTCATAGATAGTTGCTTATAAGCATCTAAGATTTAATTTCAAGAAATCACATTGAATGAATATAAACAGATGTTCAAGCTTTTTATTCATAATGGATATTGCACTTTAATGGAATTACCCACAAAAGAGGGCTCGTATTAGCTATTTTCAGAGACTACATGGAACTGCACATATATTTCAACATGATATTTGTGGTAGAGTTCACTGTTAACTTGATAGAAATAGATATATCAACAGATATATCAATATTAAATACACATGATTAACTACTGAATAAACAAAACTCCCAAATCATCAATAGCAATGGTTAGTCATACAGATTGTTTGCATTTATATTTGCTATTTATAGCACATCCTGAAGAGTTTATGTCAATACTTCATTACAGTGGTATCATGTACATTATCTAGTCAAATTTTGATCATATTACTGGTACATGTGCGTTATTGAAACTAACCCAATGAGCCCTGTTCTGTAATATGCACGAGGTCAACATTAAAATGTGAATAACGCAAAAGCTGAATAAAACTGAGAGAGCTAACATGGCATCATTACCCATACTCTCATTTTTTTCACTGGAAATGAAAGTCTTGAATTATGATTTCATATATCCCTTGCACATATTCTGGAATGGTTGACATCTATTGCTATGTGTAGATAATTTATGTTGGCCATATATTCTTGTTGTCATGTAAAGATGAAGAAGACAGCAAATTAAGAATACTTTTATTACTACATAGTACAGTATGACAGTGGAGGTGATATACAGTATGGACAGAAATAAAGTTAACAGTTTCCCACCATGTCCCACCAAAGCCTAATATGTAAAACACATGCATTTTAGTGGGACATGGTGGGACACTGTACACTTTATTTCTGTTTATACTGTACTGTACCTATATGGCACTGGGTGATAAAATTTACTCTTTTCACAGCTAAATTTGGTAACCCCTTCAACTATTCTTAAAGCATATTTTTATCTCATCTAGTATGGCTACACTTATAACAGTCTTATCCAGGCAATATATTTAATAGTAAATGTACCTGCTGTGTTATATAGATTGGTTTGAGTCATTTCAACAGGTTTTCATTTAAAAATATTGATTTTAAGTGCTGCAGCACATGGCAAGGCCAATTTGCAATAATTAGTGCATTTCATGTACATCATCAAAACCATGCATGGAATATGGTAAAAAGAGAAACATATAACATTACATATGGTTTGAAATACCCTGCACACCAGATACAATCTTTTGGACCTTGACTAACATTCTAGTGGCCTCTTCTTCTTCTTCTTGTATTTCTCATCCTCATCTTGTTGTCTTCTCTTCTTTGCTTCTTTTCTTCTTCTTCTTCTTCTTCTTCTTCTTTTTATTCTCTTTGGTCATGTTCATTTTCTCTCTCCTTTCTCTCTTCCACCTCTTTTTCTAATGCTATCTGCTCTTGCTGTCTTTCCTTCATGGGTTTTACAAACCTTTTATTTAATATTATAAGTGATGTTTTAGCAGGTAAAAAAATAACAAATTATATAGAATATATATGTCGTCCTATTTTATATGATCTTATTTATTAATTTCCATTTCAATAACAAACAATATGAAAAAAAAATGAGTGTAAAAAATTTCGAGTAAACATGAATTGAACAAAATTACAAAGGAAAATCGCATACAAATATTTACAGGATAGTTGTTTACAAATTAAGAGTTAATTTAAAAAACCAAGTATTTATGATTTCAAAATGGAGGGATTTGCAGGAAAAAGAAAATGACAAAAATAATAAACTTGAATGAAACTTGAATTTAAAATCTGAAAACCCTATTCGAGATTTTTATACAACCAGATTTTGTCAGTTTTCAAATGAAAAAAAACTGCATTATATAGCCATCCCAAGCCTGTGTTTGATAAAAGTGCATCTATGTATTGTGCAAATTGATATAAATAGATAGACCGACAGAGCTAATTCAGGCCTCATATAATAATAAAGTCAGAAAAAAATGTTATATGGTTAATAAGTTACAGGAAACATTTTCACAGGAATTTGTTTCAACCTGTTTCCCTAAGTTTGCACGCCAAGCTTCTGGTTGGAGTTTGGGTAGTTATTAAACACTTTTGTGATACAAAGAAACCATGCCGGTCGTGTTTATTTTAGAATAGGGCTATTAACTTTTAAACGGTCATTAGTTGAAACATATGAAATTACGTGGAGGTTAGCAGAAATCTCATTTGGCTATTTTCCAACGATTAAATATCCAATGTCAAAATTGCTTCAGTAATCTCTAACACAAAATTGACATTTAAAGTTGCATTGGGNTAACCCAATGAGCCCTGTTCTGTAATATGCACGAGGTTAACATTAAAATGTGAATAACGCAAAAGCTGAACAAAAGTGAGAGCAAACATTACCATGATAACCATACTCTCATACATGTATTTACTTGAAATGAAAGTCTGGAATTAATATGATTTCAAATATCCCTTGCGCATATTCTGGAATGGTTGACATCTCTTGCTATGTGCAGATAAGTTTTGTTGGCCATTTATTCTTGTGGTCTTGTAAAGATGAAGAATAGTACTATAGAATAAGAATACCTTACCACATAGTACAGTATGACAGTGGATATACATGTATGGCACTGGATGATAAAATTTACTCTTCTCACAGCTAAATTTGGTAGCCCCTTCAAATATTCTCGTAGTACATATCTCATCGAGTATGGCTACACATATAACAGTCATAACCAGGCAATATATATTTACTTGTAAATGTACCTGCTGTGTTATATTGATTAGTTTGATTCATTTCAACAGGTTTCCATTAAAAAGATATTGATTATATAAGTGCTGCAGCACATGGCAAGGCCAATTCACAATAATCAGTCCATTTTATGTACATGTACACAATCAAAATCATGTAATGTGGTAAAAAGAGAAACATATATTGTAAAATATATGGTATGAAATAACTTCTTATCCTCTTTTTGTCTTCTTCGTATCCTTCTCATCTTTGCATATTCTTATTCTTTTTCTTTTTATTGTTATTATTCATGTTCTCCTTATCTTTCCTTTCTCTTTTTTCCTCTGTTCCCAGATTTTACAAACGTTTTAATTAATATCACAAGTGATGTCTGGATGATAAAGAATGACAAATGATATAAAATATACTTGTTGTGCTATATAAACTAAAATGAAAAATATATTTCATGTGGATGAAACTAGAATTTAAATGGACAAAATCTGAAAACCCGTTTCCAGATTTTGATTCAAGCAGATTGTGTCATTTTTCAAATAGACAAAATTGCATTATTTAGCTAGCCCAAGCTTGCCTTTGCTAAAATTGTATATATCTGTTATACAAATTGATATAAATAGATAGACTGGCAGAGCTAATTCAGGCCTCGTATGATAATGAAGTCAGAAAAAATTGTATATGGTTTATTAATGGGTTACAGGAAACATATTCACAGGAATTCGTTTCAACCTGTTTCCCTAAGTTTGCACGCCAAACTTCTGGTTGGAGATTGGGTTGTTATTAAAAAAAAAATTGTGATACAAAGAAACAATGCAGGTTGTGTTTATTTCAGAATAGGGCTATTAACTTTTAAATGGTCATTAGTTGAATCTGAAATTACATGGAGGTTCAGCAGAAATCTCATTTGGCCATTTTTCAATGATTAAATAACCAATGTCAAAGTTGCTTCAGTAATCTCTAACACAAAATTTACATTTAAAGTTGCATTGGGGTTTTGCGAAGCTTGTAACACAAAAGAGGTCATCTGCAAATAAAGATCATAATCTACGAAAAAGAAAAGATTGCCAATCGGTTATGCTTGCAACAGATGGAGTTTTAATAATTGCCAAGTCTTTGAGTGCAGTTGCTCACTATTTCCTTGCATTCTTTATCAAGACACTTTTTTTCCTTGTACGATGTATCTGAGATAAAAATTTAAAAAAAGTATAGAGATGAAATGTCAGAAATCAATCTCACTTGTAAGAGATTTAAAGCCAACATTTTTTTTGGTGAAATTGTACATGTTTTTATTTTTTTCTTTGTGATATTGCCTTCTGTTTTGTCCTATATTTTAGATATTAATATATATATATATATATTTTTTAGATATTTGCCAAGTTCACTGAAATATGCAGTTTGTAAGCTCTGCCTTCCATACTCGAAGCACTAACCTGTATAGAATATATAAAACTAGGTATTTCATCTTTAAATCGTGATAAGCAATTTTAATTTTTTTTTGTAAAAACAAGATGAATACATATATGTATTTGTTTAGTTGCTGAGTTCTCTGAGTGCAGTTGCTGAGCATTGCCTACCCTTGCTACTCAAGACACTATTTGACTGGTATTCATTACAAAATAAGGAATCTCGTTTCTTTTTTTTAGCATGAATTATTGTTCAATCCCACTTTCCGTGGATTTTAAGATCAATAAATGGTTGTTTTATTTGTGTAGTTGTCAAGTTCTCTTAGCACATTTTCTACACTACTCAAGACACTCTTTTACTAACCAGTATTCTTTACAAATGTAAGAATATAGGTTTCATATTCTTTTTATCAATAAAAGATTCCTTTTAAAACTCATTTTAATTGGATAAATGTTTTGTCTGTATAGTTGCTGAGTTCTTTGAGTGCTGTTGCTGATCATTGCCTACCATCATTACTCAAGACGCTCTTTGACTGGTATTCTTTACAAAATGAAGAAGATGGCTCTCAGAGGCAGAAAGTGGCCACAAAGAATAAAGGGTAAATACAGCATTCTATCTATCAATCCTTTGAATTTTAGTTTAAATTTGCTTTGTTACTTTTGTATTGGTGCTTTGAACCTGTTTGGAATTAAGCGCTACATTCTAGATTCTATTTATTATTATTATGTTATTATATTCTTAATTGAGAAAAAGAGTGATTCGGCAGAATGTTTTCAGTGGAAAATGAAAAAAAATCAGCAAATGAATTATAATAAAATGAAATCAAAATTATGAATATAACAGTGATGTTAAAAAGTAAGTTTTTGTGCTAGATACTATTTTGTAGTACTTTGGGACACATGTTGTGACATTGGGAAGATATTTCTTTTCATATGTTGTTTTGCAAAAAAGTTTTGTTTTTATGAACAAATCTAACTTCGACATTTGATGTTTATTTTCCTTGTCTTACTTTATTTTACAGGGAAAAGGACTACTTATCTGAAAGAAGAGATGTAAGTAAATATATATGTAGAATTATTAATTAAATCAAAGACATTTCATATTCAAAGTATTTTTTCATTGTTAGGGAGGGGTGTTACTTCGGTTGTAGATCGGGAGCTGAATGAACTAAACCATCATATTCAAAGTATGAAACCTTATTGGATTTAACTTAGTAAGATATATAAGCCATATACATTGTTGAGTTTACACCAAAACTTAATTTGAGACATAAAGCTTGATGATGTCACAGTAAGAAGTTCATGTGGCTCCCGATATACAACCAAAGTAACACCCCCCCCCCCCCCAATGAAAGAATGGGACCACAAAAAAAGGAAAAAAGAGGAGTGGGTAATATTATTGTATTTTAATTCTATGTAAAGCAGAAAGGTACTGTACATGTAGCATAGCAAGGAATACTTTGTCTCCCATAAAAACGTGAGATGATGAAATGACAGATTCCATCATGATTACTATGCTCCCCGTGGTATGGAGTCAGCTTCGACAGGAAATGACAGATGATTTCTTGGCATTTCTGTTTGGAACAATTGATTCTGACACATCTTAACACTTTAGATTAAAGGGAAAAGATACTGGACAATGGATATTTCCCTATACAGGCATTTCCAATGATTGTAGAAAAAAAAATTCCTGTAGTTTTTAAAAAAGAAATCTAGGCCAGGGTTGTGTTTGATAAAGCTTGTTCTTTCATGGGAGAAAGGATCAACGGTTGTTCTTAGATTCGGGCATACCTCCACAAACAGCTCTAGAGGTATTGAATCTCTATTTACTTTCATCCAATTTGATTAGATTTTCATTGTTGAATAATAATAGTAATTATGATGTCATAGAAAATTATTTTTTTATTTTTTATAACTTTTTGCATATTTTGCCATCCAGCTTGCTGTGGACTTTCTCTTCTGCTTGGTGTTGATTGAAGTGTTGAAGCAGCTCCCCATTCATCCTGTTCCTGACAACATGATCACACACATCGAGACGCTGGCATTCAGACATTTCAAAAGTAGAGAGGGGTGAGTACTGGACATTGAATAAATATGACTGTTACATATTCGCGATGCCAAAATGCAACAATGCCCACATATTACAAATTGTATTTTACACTGTACATACATGTACATGTATAAGAAGATTATACTAAAGAGCTTGAACATAATGATGTGAATAGACTATGTCTCTCATAATGAGATTTGATTGTAGAGAGTCGGACATTGGTCAAAGTTATGTTCAAATTTTTATAGCATTTTGCTCATATCCATGTAGAATGTTTTTTTTTCCAGAGTTCTATATTGCTTAAAAGCATAACATGATCAGTTCTCTTTCATGAGAAATTGATGAAATTGAATGATATATACATGTATGAGTGAAATTGATTGCTCGGGGTCATGACACACACTGGATTCCTGTCTGTCTGATCATTGCATTTTGCCGATTGCATTGTCAAATGATCATCAAACAAATATGCCTAGTTATGTTCAGCAATTAAAAAAATCTTTTACTCATATATTTGGGAAGTTCTGGAGTAGTCAAAGCCACAATCATCTCAAATGGGATATTAATACAATCGAATAGGATATTGATATAATGAATGAGACATTGGTGAAATTGAATGAGTTATTGATGAAATTGAATGTGATAATGGTGAAATCATCTCTCTATCATTTCAGACTACAGAGCGGAGTAAATACAGAGAATATTCATATCATCGCTGACCTGTACGCTGAGGTGCTAGGGGTCATGGCACACACACGATTCCTCTCCGTCAGAAAACGCTTCTTCACTGAACTCAAGGAGCTGAGATCAGAGCCGCAGAATGTCCAAACAACTCAGGTGAGTGATCAGATGTTGTTTTGAATTCGTTTAGTTTTGTAGTAGAAGGATGAAGCAATGAAGGTAGATAAGTTATCGTAAATCTGAGTTGCAGCTAGGGTTCATGTTGTCAGTGGATGTTATGAATTGGCATACAAACTCATGACTGTTGTATGAAACTGTCAGAATGAATATCACTTTGAAATGATTGTAGAAAGTCAACCTTACATTCAATAGTTTTCTTCCTTTCTCATGGTTAATTTAATGACCAATTAATAATTTTACACACTTATGCTATTCTTGAGTCCAAAGTGTGTTTTTTGAAAACTGTATCAGGTAGCTTATATATTCTCTTTGATATCACAAATGTTTTAATTTTGTTATACATTTGTCTCTTCTAATATACAGTCAATCATCAGTCTTGTGATGGGGTTGAAGTTCTATCGGGTGAAGATGTTTCCAGTGGAAGACTTTGAATCCTCCTTCCAGCTCCTCCACGAGTGCGCTAATTATTACTTGGAAGTTAAAGACAAGGATATCAAGCACGCCCTCGCTGGGTTGCTGGTGGAGATTCTTGTACCCATCGCCGCTGTAAGTACATGTAGGATCTATTTCTGACTGACAATTGTAATACCCATCTACATTGTATTTCACCGCATGTCTGAGCCTTACCTGAAGTGCAAAAAGTGTACAAGCAAGATTGCCAACTAATACAGAATATTGATGAATGTTAACCACTAAAAAGTTAGGGACTTCTATTCAGTAATGAATTTTTATTTCAAAGTTCTATACAAGTTTTATCTGGAAATACCCAGAATTTAGTTTTCTTGCATGTGAAGTTAAAAAAAAAGAGCTTAACAGCTCTCCATTTTGGGAAAAGCAGTTTTAGCAGTTCTCTTTATTTATTTTATCAATCACAGTGGAATCACATGATTTCTCTAATATCTAATCTATCAAATATTTCACAATGCTTTGCATTGCTGTATTAGTGCCAATTAAATTATAAACTGACTAGTGTGCTTTATGGTGAAAAGGAAGATACATTGTAAGTATTGGGAAACTTAAAAAGCAGCATTGTCAGAAGGTGACACCTATCGGTCAAGTTCCTTTAAGTTTGTAAGATAGGTAATTTGTTATTTTAGAGTACTACGAAATTTCCTTGTTGACTACAGTACATTGCAAGACAAATTATTTAATTTTTATTATTATTTAATTATTTAATTATTTAATCTTTTCATTTCAGTGTGTCAAGAATGAAGTGAACATTCCGGTGCTGAAGAACTTTGTTGAGAAGATGTATCAGACCACCTTTGAGCAGTGCTCCAAGAAGAAGCATGCCCTAGCAGCATTCCCGCTCCTGACCTGTCTGCTGTGTGTCAGCCAGAAACAGTTCTTCTTGTCAACGTGGCACAACTTCCTATCTCTCTGTCTATCAAGTCTCAAGGTATGAATGCTGATAGTGATATTGGTGGTGATTGTGATGATATTGGTGGTACTAGGTATGATGATGATGATGATGGTGAAGATTATTGTGTTGGTGATTAGGATAACAATGATGAAAATGATGATGATGATGATAGTGATGAGGATGGTGGTGCTGATGGTGATGATGATAATTGTTATGGTGATTATATTGGAGATGATGATGATAATGATGGTGGATGATGATGATTGTGATAATGACGATGATGATTATTTTGACAATGTTAGTATGGCGATATACTTATGGCTATAACTGTGATGATGATGATAATGATGATGATGAAGGTGGAGAAGTTGAAAATCAAGTTGATTATAATTGTAGTGATAATGATATTGATCCTTTATTCTAGTGTCATGGTATGCAGTGTACAAAATGAATGGAAGCAATAATTACTTGGATGTTTACTTGGATGTTGAGGCGTAAAGGAATCCTTATTTGCCCCTCCATGTAATACTCTGTCTCTGGTAAGGACTGTACTTNCTCCTTCCAGCTCCTCCACGAGTGCGCCAACTATTACTTGGAAGTCAAAGACAAGGATATTAAGCACGCCCTCGCTGGGTTGCTGGTGGAGATTCTCGTACCCATCGCTGCTGTAAGTAGGATCAATATTTGATTTGTAGTGCTTATGCAAATATGTAAACGAGCAAGTATATTTTTTACCTGTTACATTTCATGAGGAGTAGTAACATGAGGTAATAACATGAGGGGTATATAATAGTTACCATTCCAAGCTATATGTATCCACTTGTCTACCTGCACCACAACTCTATACAATTTGACAATTGTATCTTGAAGTACAAATGGAAATTTTTTCTCATCTATCAGAGCCATAAATGTTCGTAGATATGAAAGGTTATCTAAGGAGGCAGGTGTGATACAGTATGATGTTTGGGCTCTTAATGAATGATCTATATCTACACAAGTAGATGTAAGTGGCACTTTAGGAAGCAGGAGATGTTACAGAAGAATGCTTTTTTGTTTGTTTGTTGGCATGTATGGTATTACCCTAATCCCAGAAGTACATGTAGTTCCTCTGACCTCAGAAATGACAAAGTGCACTTTTGGATGGGATAATTCTTACAAATTGTACAAGTTAGCTTTCTTATTACATTCTTCAACCCCTCTTATAAACCATTCTTCCTTTGTTCTTCTATCCTAGTGTGTCAAGAATGAAGTCAACATTCCAGTGCTGAAGAACTTTGTTGAGAAGATGTATCAGACCACCTTTGAGCAGTGCTCCAAGAAGAAGCATGCTCTAGCAGCATTCCCACTTCTGACCTGTCTGCTGTGTGTTAGCCAGAAACAGTTCTTCTTGTCGACATGGCACAACTTCTTGTCTCTCTGCCTATCAAGTCTCAAGGTAATTTTGATGAAAGTGTTGGTGGTGATGATAATAACGACAATGATGATGATGATGATGATGATGATGATGATGATGATGATGATGATGAGTGTGATGGAGATGACAATGATGATGGTTGTGATGGTATTGGTGGTGGTTAAGATGATGATGAAAATTATTATGATGATTATGATAATGGTACTGCTGTTGATGATGAGGGCAATTGCTATCGTAATGATGCTGCTGATGATAAAGATATTGTCCATGACGATGGTGATGATTATGATGATGATGATGAATGGTAATAAAGGATATGATGTTAATGATGAAGATGATTATAATGGAGATTGTGGCAATGTTCATAGTAAAGTGGGATATATTGAAAGCAATGATGATATTGATGCATAATTTTAATGTCATATTATGCACTGTCCAAAGTGAGTAGAAGCTACACTCCCTGTACCAGATATTATTCAACCTCTTTCCTATTTCCATCTTGTTCACAGCATCGAGACTCCAAGCTAGCCAGGGTCGCTCTTGAGTCTCTCTACAGACTCCTCTGGGTGTACATCATGCGCATCCAGTGTGAAAGCAACACCACCACCACCATGCGCCTCACCAACATCACAGGGGCACTGTTCCCACGGAACTCACGCAACGTTATCCCCCGTGACACGCCGCTCCACATCTTCGTGAAGATCATCCAGTTCATCGCCCAGGAGAAGCTGGAGTTTGCTGTTAGGGATGTCATCTTTGATCTGCTGGGGGTGACAGGAAAGAGCAGGATGCTCTTCCCAGAGGTCAGTAAATTGCAAGTGTTATGTGGGAATGACATGTCTTAATGTCTTAAATTGCATTCTTTACCAATATCTAGATGAATGTTATTAAGTAATACAATAATAGAGGTGTGGTGTTTAAGGATATGATGATGTTATATAATCAATTCAGACATCTGTAGATCATAGTACTCTCTTATGAAATGAAAGAGGAGGAAAAAATATTCTTCTTCTTCCAATTTGAAAACATTTTCTTGTCTTAATGCTCCCCACAGCGCATGAATGTTGGCTTGCGAGCGTTCCTCGTCATTGCCGACAGCCTGCAACAGAAGGAAGAGGCACCCCCTATGCCCACCACCACCCGCATCATGCCATCGGGAAATACCCTCCGCACCCGCAAGACCTTCCTCAGTAAGCAGCTTACAGAGGACGGAGCCAAGACCATTGGGGTGGCTTCTTTTTATCCGAGTATCAGGAAGGCATTGGACCACATCGTGAGGTCCTTGGATATGACGGTTGGGAAGGCATTGCTGATGACGAATGCACAGTGTTTGACAAAGGAGCTTGATGATCTAATGACGTAAGTTATTGATGATGACGATAATATGAATGACGATGCTGAATATGATTATGATATGATGGTGGTGATTAACGGGATTGGGATACGGTGGCGATAATTATGATAAGGAAGTAGAGGAGCCGGAAGAGGAAAAAAAATAGGAGAAAGATAAAGAGCTGGTAGTTGGTGATGATGACGATGATGGTGGTGATGATGATAACGATGATGATGGTGATGGTGATGGTGATTATGATGGTGATGGTGATGATAATGGTGATGGTGGTGGTAATGATGATGATGACGATGATGATGACGACGATGATGATGACGATGACGATGATGATGATGATGTTGGTGGTGATGGTGATGGTGTTGAACGTACCATTTATCCCAGTATCAGGAAGGCGTTGGATCACATTGTGAGGTCCCTGGATATGACGGTGGGGAAGTCATTGTTGATGACCAATGCGCAGTGTTTAACCAAGGAACTTGATGATCTAATGACGTAATTTATTGATGATAACAATGATACGGATCATGATTGTGACGACGAGGATGATGATGATGTTGATCAAGGGGATTGGGATAATGGTGGGGAGACAGAGGAGGAACAAGAACATGAAGAGCAGGACAAAGATGAAGAGCTGGTAGAAGAGATGATGATTGTAATGATGGTGATGATGATAGTTATGATGATGGTGATGATGATGATGATGATGGTAGTGATAGGGATGATTATGATGATGGTGATGATCATGTTGGTGGGGATGATGATGATGATGATGATGATAATGATAACGATTACGATAGCGATGATGATGACGATGACAGTGATGGGGGTGATAGAAATGATGATGATGATGTTGATGATGGAGATGATGGTGTTGTTGGTTATGTCGGTGATAACAATGGTGATGAATATGATAAAAGATGACAGTATTGATAGTGGTGGCGGTGATGGGGGTGGTAATGATGATAATGATGTTGGTAATAGGGATGTTGATGACATCCCCAACACTTGGTGAATCGGGACGTGACTGTTTCATTTTTATGATAATGTTTGTAATAATATTTTGTTCATGTTAGTACTATAAATGCTCAATGTTTATTGTAAAAGTTTTACCTTCGTACCGAATCATGTTACAGGAATGAGAGGAAACCCAAGATTGAGCTATTCAGGACTTGCATTGCAGCCATCCCACGTCTCATTCCAGACGGCATGAGTCGTAAGGAGCTCCTTGAACTCTTATCAAGTTTGACGGTTCACTGAGACGATGAACTTTGAGGTCTTGCTTTCACATCACTTCAGAATGTTGTTGTTGACCTACCTGACTGGAGTGAGGATGTCATTATGTGCTTCATTCATTTCATGGTGCACGAGGTTCACGACATGTTTCCTCTCATCTTGGAGAGTGCCCTCAAGATGCTGCTTCAGCTTCTCACGCAGTGGAAGGCTGCGGAGACTAACAAGGAAGAAGAGGTAGGGAATGAAATAATACAGTGTACTGCATGAAACAGGTTGTAAATTCAACACCAATTCAGTGTTTACCTTGTGCAGTGCCAAAAGAGTGTTAGGGAATGTTGGTAAAAAGTTGCAAT
The DNA here is from genome assembly GCA_036244855.1 of Temnopleurus reevesii. Classification (NCBI taxonomy): domain Eukaryota; kingdom Metazoa; phylum Echinodermata; class Echinoidea; order Temnopleuroida; family Temnopleuridae; genus Temnopleurus; species Temnopleurus reevesii. The sequence goes on along the minus strand of BQKZ01004780.1, from coordinate 41,736 downwards.
TGAAACGCATAATTTCTTTTGTCTGTGCTCTGAACAAGACAAATATCAAATAATTATTTTGATTGGCATATTCTGATCGCTTGCAACTGGCTAGCAACAGCCCTTAGAATAATACCCAGAAATTAACTAGTTTCATTGTTCTCTACCACTGAAATCAAAATACAGTGTTTATTCAAAACAGAAATGTATTGAAATTATATCAATATATTGATATTCCTATTATATATGGTGTTTGAATATATTGAAAACTATTGGAATTAATCAATTAAAATTTGAGAAACTCTATAATGATATGCTTCTTTGAATCTGCTTTTAAAGAAATTTTAAAAAAAAGCACATGTTCTCAGGGGTGTGAAGAATACACCATCTCTTCTAATGCTAGGTATGCACACCCTATGATCATTCTTTTCATGATGATATTGCCATTATTTCTTATTTTTTGTACAGCCTCAGCTGAAGCCACCCTACGAGCGGAACCCATTCGCCAATGTACTTAATGTTGTGGAAGGCTTTGCACTAGTGTTCCTGTGCAGCTGTCGCCCTCTCATCAGAAGACTTAGTTTCTTCGTTCTGAAGGAAGTCCGTGCTCTATTCAGTATACTTGGATATTCTAGGGTAAGAATTAGATTAGATTTGTTTTAACTGGTTTAATTTGATTTGAATTAATCTCAAGTTTGTCATCCTTTCATTCTGAAGGAAGGTGAAACTGTAATGATTAGACTAGATTTGAATCAATTCTAATTGATTTCCAATCCTCTTTTTATTCAGAATGATTTCTCAGCTCTATGCAGAATTGTCCTACATTCAACTATGCGGATTATTCCAGATTTTATTCTTTTTTATCATAATTTTTCCATGTTACATCAGATATCTTACTAGTTTCTTTGATTTTGAAGAATTGAAGTTGACCACCACCTTCTGACAATAGAAAACACACGTATGATATTTGGATTCTATTTTCCATAAGTAGCAGTAAGCTACATCATAGTTTTTGTACTTTACTATGCAAATGCATGAATGTGCTTTAATATTTTCCAGATGAATGATGGAAATATATGGGACAGGAACTATAGAGCCTACTTGGTCTTTAATGTATATGTGCTTATCCCTATTTTGTAGGTTGATGATGACAGTGTGTTGGACGTGATTGATAGAGCTTGCCCTGGAGTGGTAGAGAGCTTCATCCATCATCTCCCACCAGCAGAAAAGGTAAGGGCCTCTTGTGAGTGTATTTATGTCATCTTGTGAGCGTGTTCTTGTCGTCTCACGTGACTCCCATTTCCTGTGATAGAAAATGAGCTCCCATTTTCTGTGATGTGATAGAAAATTATCTCACATTTTAGATGATAGAAAATGAGCAAATGAGTTCAAGATTATGTCCCATTCATCTCTAGGGGTCAAATTTTTTGTCCAAAATTGTCTATTTTTCATTTTCCATATTTTGTGTATTCTGTTTTTACATATTTTGTATTTAAAAAAAAGTAGGTTGCTGTAAATTGCTTTTAAATTTTCACGGCATTTCTAATTTTACTTAAATTTCAACTTGTATTTAGTCTCCTGGGGCCTGTAACATAAAACAAGCAAATAAACTTATGATAAATATTAATCAGGCCAGTTAATTTCAATCAAATATCATTTATATACCAAACGTTATCAGAAATGATTTTATTTCCCTTTCCACTTCCAGGTTATTGTATTTAGAATGAAATTTCAGTTTATTTCAATCAAACTTCATTCATATACCATACATTATCTTAATGATTTCATTTTCCTCTTCTTCCAGGCTACCATCACTGCACTTCCCACAGTAGACTTGCAATGGGTAGTGGAACGCTCCATCAACCAATGGTCCGGCAGCACCTACGAGTCGTCTGGAGCCAGTGACAGCCTCACCAAGCTGGCAGCCAGGGGCATGGGAGGGTTCAATCCTTGGGCGACATGTCTGGCAAGGTTCTTCCACAGTAACTGTCTGCCTCACTACTGCCCGACGGCGGTCACCAATGCATGGCCGGTGGTCAACACCAGACTTACCCAGCTCTATGGACACATTGACCCAAGGTGAGTAGAAAAAGATAATTGAATTCTTGCACAGAATTTCAGGAGACTTGGAGCATGACCTGTAGATGTTTTCATGCTGATCAGGATATTTTCTCTAGATGAATACTCATTAATCTGACCGCCCACGTATTTCTTTTCTTACCTTATTTGATGTGCTCAAGCCATAATTGTTTGAGGCCATCTCACCTGTTCATCAAAGCTTGTTATCAGTTAAGAGCGATTATAACTTATTATAGGGAAGGCTCCATGTCTAGGTGACCATATGCCAAATTCATGGAAATGTCTGCATGTGATCAGACAGATAAGTTAATTTCACACAAGAAATCACTTTTGACATGTTGAAGAAATGTTTGGTCAAATTTATTCTAAAGTAACTCCTTTTTTAATTTTTGTTTCCACCACAGTGCACCATCAGAAGGGAGGACGTCCATCCGCTCCAAGAAGGTACTTCATCCGATGGATGACAACATCGCCCTCTGGAGGAACTACCTGGTCTTTGCCTGCAGTTGTGCCCCACCTAGTGCCGGCTACCAGACACCAAGAAGATGCTTGTCTCCAGAACCTAATAGGTAAATAAATCTCTCTTATATACTAATAATACCTTTATATATTTATAATTATGCGAATGATAGACAGATGCTTGTGCATCTGAGCACAATTTTACTGCAGTACTGTAAATTTTTCATGGCTTGTTTAAGGTTTGCCTGGCCTAGAACTGCACATTCCTGATGGTTGATAACATCGCTTCTGGAGGAACTACTTGGTCTTCGCCTGCAGTTTTGCCCCACCTAGCACTGCTGCTGAGCTTGAGGAGATGCTTATCACCTGAACCAAATAGATATTTAACTTTGTTTATTCATCAAACAACGCTCTGATGTGTGTGTATCTGAACACAATTTCAATATGGTACTGTCATATCTGTAATGATTGGATAAAGTGTGCCTGATCTGATGCCAAATTTACCAAACTCTAAGAAGATACAATTAACCTCTCTACTCTCTTTTATTCTCCTCATAGTGGATCATACGATGGTTCGTCTCATCTCGAAAGACTAGAAGCTAGACTTCACAACACCTCCAGTGGTGTGACTGCAGCAACCCTATTCAAGATGCTAGTTCCACTCATTCGATGTGACAATACGGACACCAGAGAAGCTGTTGTAAATGGCTTGGGATGGACCAACATGTTTGCATTCAGGTGAGTGCTATTATTACCCTGGATTTAGTCTGGTTACCTTCAGTGTGTAATCTTTGAAGGAATAGTTTCCTGCCAGGTAACCATTCACATCACCTGGGTTGAGTGCAACTCAAGATAAAAAAATTTTCTGCAGAAGGAAATGAATCCCAATGGTTTACCAAACTGAAGTTGGTATGATAATACAACCTCATAGAAAAAAGAAGAGGAGCTGAGAATTGATTCAAAGACCTTCATATTTAAAGACATGAGTCTTAACAATTTGGTCATGATGCTTTAATAAATCCTCTTATTCATTTTGACTCTGGTTTTGATTATGATGTGTAAGAGAAATTTGGGGTCATGAGATCAATGGTCACAGAATTCATTGAATACATAGGCACTGTACCTTTTATTAGCTTTTTGGTAAGAAAAGATATTAAAGGAATACTGTGATTTCACACATGCCAATTTTTACATCAGAGCTACCGTTGAACTGTGAATTTATTGTTATGTTTGCAGAGACTTAATGGATGAACTACAGCAGTCACTCAAGGATGCTCTTGAAAGGAAACAAGAGGTGAGTTCACTTCAGATTCTTGTACAAATTATGTTTGAATACACATCTTGAAAAATTCTTTTTTACATTATCATTTAAAAAAAAATCCTGTGAACTTTGTTAAAAGATGTATTGTGACTGAAGTATTTCATATAGTTACCACTCTGAAATTCAAATATTATCAATGTTGAATTGTTCACACTGACAGATCTGATTTTCTTAAGGTTATGTTTTTATTCATTGAGATGAATGGAAATAGACACAATTTCTTCCTCTTCATATTACATTTATAACAACATATGTTCATATATTAATCATATTCACACAAGAATTTGGTTCATAAGATGGGTTAATTAAATCTGGGCGGTGTTTCACCAAGTCGTTCTTAAAGTTACGCACGACTTTAAGATCGACTGGTATCAATTCTTGCGCTGAATGTGTGTACTATTTTGAATTATACGCACAAGAAGGGATACCAGTCTAACTTAAAGTCTTGCGTAAAGTCTTTCTTATCTTGGTGTAACACCGCCCTGGTCAGTGCTATCCTCTCTCTGCCTTTGCACATTATGATTGCAATGTTCATTTTGATTCTTCTTTAACATTATAGAATATGAGAAGAAAGAGGAGGAGAGACTTCCTGAGAGTGCATCTCATCCGAGTGTTTGAGCTGATTGCTGAGCATGGTCTCTTCAGAGAAAGGTTGGTATTGATCTCTTTATCTTGTTTTGGTTGAATTAAAATACATATTTCAAAACAATAAAATGGACAAATACACTGGTCTTTGTTTTGGTGAGATGGATAAAAGACTTTCTTGTCATGTCTATTCTAGAATTAGCAAGTCCATGTTCTTGAAAATTGTTCAATGAAATTCCTTGAAATTTGATATGTTTGTATGTTACAGATACACAATATTATTTTTTTTTACCTTCAATACAGATGTTTGCTGCTTCTAAGAGTTTCTATGTCATGTCTGTAATGCTTGAATTTCTATAGTGAAAAAAAGCAATTGTAAGTAACTGTTTTGTGTAGTATCAATCACTTTCCATTTCATTTCCATTTCAGATGTCTACTGGGCAAGGAGACGCAACCATTGAACAGTACTTTCATTGATTACATCGAGGGCATGAGGTTGTTTCTAGAGAGTGAGAGTGATAAAGATTCACCCACCTTGATGGAAATCAGACTTCATTTCAGTGGTTTCATTGCAAGGCTTATAAGAAGTGTTCCAGGTATGTCTTAAGATAATGATAATGCTATAACTTTCTATCGTTCTTCCACTCTATATGCTCTATTTTCCTTTGTTTTTCCTTCTTCCTTTCTTCCTCTGTAGTTTCCTCTTTGTTCCCCTAACTTTCTTCTTTCTCCCCTTTCCCTACCTCCCCCTCCTTTTCTTTCACACCCATCATCTTCCCTTCACCATTTCCTCTTTCTCCTCACTCTTCCTCTTTCCTCCACCTTCTCCCTACCTCTGCTGCTCCTCCTTATCTTATTTCTTACTCTCCTCTCCCTCCTCCTCCTCCCCTTTGAATCTCCTCTTTTATCTCTTCCTCTCTTTTGTAACATTGCTCCTTTTTCTCTTCTTCTCTCTCCCCTCATTCAAGCTGCCGTCTTCTTTCTCGTTATTTTCTTCCAATTTTTCTTCCTTTTCATACTTCTCTTCATCGTTATTATTATCATCACAATAATCATCAAGCTCAAGTTTGTGCATATATCTTTATTTAGGACCATCTAGATCAAAGTCTATATTAGAAACGATTTGTACATGTAATACCCGACTTTTATTGTTCGTTGCTAAAAGAATACAATATCTCCAATAGATTCGTAATTCATTTCTTTCCATAAATCCATTTATTTTAGCTGAGCATCGACCAAGCCTCCTTCCTCGTGATGTACGCTACAGTGTATTCTTCTTGTGTGGGGCATGGTGTCGCAAGCTGGGCGTGGTCTACGGTGCTGTTGATAGGACACCATCGTATCAGGATGAGAACTTCACTGACCTTGAAATCGAGGCATTGCAGGTAAATGTCTATCTTTCATTTAGACAATTTTTCATACTTTCATATACAGTCAAACCTGTCTACAGTGGCCACCCTACGGGAAACAGAAAAAGTGGCCACTGTAGACAGGTGGCCTCTATAGATAGGTTCTATAACATGCACCTGGAGAGAATCACTTTAAGTGGCCATTATAGACAAGCGGTCACTGTAGACAGTGGTCACTATAGACAGGTTTGACTGTATATCTAATACTGTCAGCGATATTATGAAATGGCAAATGTTCGAAGGCTCATTCCATGAAACCAGAAATGATCTCATTGAAACAAAAAAATTAGCAGAATCTTACCTCTTGTCTTCTCTCCTTTGACAAAGTAGCCAAAAGTAGATAAGAAATACTGACAATACTAACACTTTTTTAGTTCATGATGAATCTATGCAAAGGTTGTTCCCCACAAATCATTTATTTTGCATGGATTTCATTTTCAGAAAATGATTTTTATCGCTCATTGATGTTTTCTAAAATCATAATTGATTGAAATGAGTTGCTAATTATGAATCATATTGTTTTTGTAATGTTATACCAATCCATAATACTTTTTATATTTTTCCTTCAATTCTAGGCAATGGCTGCTCTCTTAGTATGTGGAGAAGTGTTTGATACCAACGCTCTTGCTCAGGAAGGTTACCTCTATACTTGGATGGACAACCTACTGAATAGCAATGATGAGAGGGTAGGAATATATGTAGGATTTTGTTGCTAATGATGATGATGATGATGATGATGATGATGATGATGGTGGTGGTGGTAATGATGAATATGATGATGATGATGGTGGTGGTGACGATGATGATGATGGTGATGATGATGATTATGATGATGATGATGATGATGATGATGATGATTATGATGATAATGCTGATGATGAAGACGATGATGATGAAGATGATGATGATGATGATGGTGATGAAGATTATGATGACGGTGATAATGATGATGATGATGATGATGAGGACAATGATGATGATGATGATGATGATGAGGATGATGATGATGATGATGATGATGATGATGATGATGATGATGATGGTGGTGATGATAATAAAAATGATGATGATGGCGGTGGTGAATATGATGGTGGTGGAGGTGGCGGTGGTGGTGATGGTGGTGGTGGTGGTGGTGGTGGTGGTGGTGGTGGTGGTGGTGGTGGTGGTGGTGGTGGTGGTGTCGTTGTTGTTGGTGTTGGTGGTGATGGTTATGATGGTGATGGTGGAGATAAAGAGTATAATGGGGATGGTGGTTATGATGATGGTGATGGTACTGGTGGTTGGGCTGATGGTGGTGTTGACGACGATTATGATTATAATGATGATATTGATGATGACATAGATGATGATAAAAGTTTTATTAGTATTTGATATTGTATAAAATTCATCTTGTAGTAGCATTGAATATGTAGATAATACTTGATTGGAGATGAAAGCAGAATATTGAAAATTTATGTACAGGATTCAATTGTTCTATATTTTTTTTTTGACATACTCTCCAGGTTCACAAGCTTGGAAAAGAGACAGCTGTTCTACTGCTTGAGAACAACCCTCAGCTCCCAATGGTGTTGATGTGGTTCATACACCGATGCTACACTGGACCAAAGCTGGTGGCTAGTGGCTACTTCCAGGCTATGGCTTCGGTTCTGAACAGGAGGTGAGGAATTGGGAAATTATATTAAATGTTGGGAGCAATATTGCCTAACTTGCAAGGTGTCCAGGAATTGTAGATTTTTTTTGTCAACCAGAGCTCCAAAAAGAGCTATAAAACTGTAGGAGGTGAACAAATTGAAAATGTCAATGAAATAAAACAAAAAGAGAGATATATTTAAAAAAATTAACAGTGATTTTGGTAAAGGCTTTGGGGAGGAGAAAAAGTTGAAACTGATTGTGGAAATTTTTGAACAAGCATTTCAAAAGTAGCCAAAGTTATATATAGATAGCCACAATTCAGCCCTAATAAGTCTGGAGATGTTTTGTAAAAGCGTAAACATTTTCGTTAAAATGTGTGTTAAATTCCTCGTACTTCTCGGAATATTCTGAATATGAATTGTTCCTGTGACGTTTTCTTGCAACAGTCCCTTGAATGTTTGCCTGTACTTTAGCCCTTTGACAATATATTATGTGCAGTTTATGGAATTTTTTTGTCTTCAAAATACTGTTATATTCCCAATACTGTTATATTCCAGATATATATCAATTGATTAATTTTATCTTTCAGTGAGTACCCGTGCGACATGATCGTAATCCTCTGCCTGGTGCTACTGAAGACAGCTGATCCCTGCTCAGTCATCCGCACCCTGGCGTACCAGCTCATGCAGGTCCTAGACAGGCGGTTCTTTGGCTCTGGAGGACAGGGCAATCTCCTTGGTGCCACTTATGGAAAATCACATGTTGCTCTGAGCAGAGAACTCGCCAACCTTCATCCTGAACTCACGCTTGCCATTTTCTCAGGTATGTATATGTTCTTAGTTTTTTAGTAGCATGCTTATCATTGTAAAACTAATGCTAGTAAGATTTCAAACTAGTTAGTGGCTGAAATCCAAGGTAGAGTGATGTAGAATGAGTGTACAGGTCCTAGACAGACGGTTCTTTGGCTCTGGGGGACAGAAAAATCTCCTAGATGCTACTTATGGGAAATCACACGTAGCCCTCAGCAGAGAACTTGCCAACCTTCATCCTGAGCTTACCCTTGCCATCTTCTCAGGTATGTGAATGTTCTTCTTAATTTTTATTAGCATGCTATAGAATTGTAAAACGAATGCTAGTAAGAAATGTTAAACCAGCAAGTGGCTGAAATCCAAGGTAATGTAATCTAGAATGAGCGTGCAGGTTCTAGACAGGCGGTTCTTTGGCTCTGGAGGACAGGGCAATCTCCTAGATGCTACATATGGGAATTTGAACGTAGCCCTCAGCAGAGAACTCGCCAACTTTCATCCGGAACTTACTCTTGCATTATTTTCAGGTATGTTAATGTTTTCCTGAATCTGTAAATGCAATGGAAGATATTAAATCTGCAGGTGACATCAATGGATGTTGATCCATTCACAAATGCCTGTGCAAAGGTAATTTTTTTCTTTTTGTAAAAAATATCACCTTCTATTGAGAAGTAAAATGAGATTATTGTGGAATTTAGCTCTGCTCAAATCTGGTACTGGTCCAACGATCCATGTAAAGGTGTGGTCACACCGGCCGAGCAGAGCTGTAGTGGTCCTTTAGCGTAGTCTGCAAGTACAGAACCTAAGCTTTCTATGTGAGCATGAAACAGAGTATGCAACCTTTCACTTCGTGACACACTGCATTGTTTTAGCCTTACCCTATGCTGTAGGAAGGAACGATGCTGTGTGTGATGTAGTCACACAATGCATACCCTGTATCACGCTCTGCACAAGCACACACCGAAACACTAGGGTCTCTTTTTTCAGACTAAATCCCTACCGCTAAAGGACCGCTACAGCTCCGTTCGGCCGGTGTGACCACACCTTAAACCAGTAATGGGCCAAGCATAGTCGCTTTTGAAATGTTCAGCTATCAGCTCAGAACAATGAACCTTTGAAATTGCAACAGGGATATGTTGGACCAGAAGAAAATAAAGATCAATAATGGCTTTATGTGTCGCATGGCTGATGATGATGAGAATGATATTGATAATTGAAAAACTCATGGGAATATTGATAATTATGTTATCATTTTATTGCAAACTATATGATTCTCAAATCATTTATATCACCCTATAGAAATCACAGAGAGGTTTGAATCCGCACCCCTGGTCCACCGCAACATCATGCTGGAGTGCCTCCTGCCCTGGATCTACAACATAGAGCTTGTTGACTCCCTGGCCAAGGAGGGAGGAGGGGGAGGCAGCTCCATTGGAGGAGGAGGGGGAGTGAAGGACAAGGAGGTAGTGGAGATGGAGGATGGAGAACAGGGTTGCCCCTTGAGGCGGCCGGGATGGGGCAGCAAGCAGGCATCTTGTGTGATCCTCAACAATCTCCTCTTCATTACAGCTGAGGTAAGTCGCTAACAAGGTTAGGCTCTATGAATGGAGGGTAAGTGGGTGGAAGGGGATTCAATGGGAGGAGAAGGGGCATAAAAGATAAGATGGTGGAGATGGAAGTAAGGAAGCAGGGGTGCTCCATGAGTTGGATGGGATGGGGCAGCAAGCAGGCTTCTTGTGTAATCCTCAACAATCTGCTCTTCATTACAGCTGAGGTAAGTCAGGATCGCATAGGAGGGGGAAGAGTAGTAACGGGATCCTTCGGGGGAAGAGGGGGATTAAAATGAGGTGTTGGATAGGAGGCTAGGGGAACAAGGATGTTCCTTGAGATGACCAGGGTAGGGTACAAAGCAAGCATCAGGTGTGATTCTCAACAATCTGCTCTTCATTACAGCCAAGGTAAATCGCCCAAAGGATGGGGTTCATGGGAGGAAGAGGAGGGGGCTCCATTGGGATGGCTCAGGAATTTCTAGGGAAGTGGGAAGGAAAAGGTGGTGTCGGTGAAGGCATTGGTGGAAAAATTACCTACGCGCAGTGAATGTGTGTATACTACCCAAGTACAGTATGCAAGCAAATCAGATTTGACCTGTTTTATGGGGCTCTCCTTTCAAACTTTTAAGATGATTTTACAGAATTCATGTGCTTCAGAGTCGCAAGTCTGAAACATTTAGCTACAAGTAATAGAAAGATTTTTCTCTTTGTATTTTTAACCCCAGTATGGTGATGATCATTGCGATGGACTGGAGCAGCTCTGGGCAGGGCTGTGCATGTGTTGGCCTGGCAATCTACCCGTCATTCTCAATTTCCTGTTGGGGTTGACCGGCGTCATGACCAACCCATATCTTCTTCCATTTGTAAGTATTTGAAATTTGAATATAGTTTACGCCTCACAATCATTTTTGTCCTCTTACTCTTCATAGGGTGGCATCAAAATAGAATGTCACTGGTGAGTTATTCAAATCATAACACAACCATTATCCGTTGTGCCTCTCTTGACAAACTTTCGTGAGCTTGATAGGTATATTCAGTGATTAATTTATGAGTTAATAGCTTGAATAAAATGTGTTATTATGCCTCCTCCACTGTAAGGTGGTGCCGGAGGCATTATGTTTTCGGGTTGTCCGTCCGTCTGTCCGTGCGTCCGTCTGTCAACACCTTGTTACCGCGATATGTTCAGAACTGCTGGACGGATTTTGACCAAACTTGGCTCAAGTATGTATAAGCATGTGAGGATGAAGTGATTAGATTTTGGGTTCAGTGGGTCAAAGGTCAAAGGTCACAGGGCCAAAAAACTTGTAAAAAATCACCCCAAATAGCTTGTTATCGCAATAAGTTAAGAACTGCTGTACAGATTTTGATCAGACTTGGCTCAAGTATGTTTAAGCATGTGAGGATGAACTGATTAGATTTTGGGTTCAGTGGGTCAAAGGTCGAAGGTCACCGGGCAGAAAAACTTGTACAAAATCAATTGATATAGCTCATTATTGTTATAACTTATAACAGAAAAATTGAACCAATTTCTTTCAAACTTACAGTGTGTAGCTCAATTATGTATAAGCATGTGAGGAAGAACTGATGAGATTTTTGGGTTCACGGAGTCAAAGGTCGCAGTTCCCAAAATTTGTAAAATGTTTTTGATTTCTGATGGCATGGAACAAGCCGTACATACTTTTCTAATTGCGTGATGGTGGAGGCATAAATTTCGACCGTGCACTGTCGAGGATTCATCTAGTCTTTTCAATTTTTCACTCCTTATAATGCATTTAATTTGGCTGTTTGGCTATTCACATTCATATTAATCCTGAGCTATTGAAATCTTCCAGAAGGAGGCTCTGTCAATACATGGAAAGATGAAATAGGAGATTGGGTGTTGGTTATCTAATGTAATGACCTAAAGATTTCAGAATTTATTTGAACTATTGGATTTTTTTTTTCTCAGTTGAAGCGAGTGCTGGTGTACATCGCCCGTGCCAAGCCCCAACGCCTGATGGACGAGCTAATGCGGGAGATGCTCTCCGTGGAGATGGTCACCACCAACGTCGAACGGACCGACGAACCGCCCTTCTTCCAGCTCTATCACCAGCCCCAGTTTGGAGCCACGGGGCTGGAGTCTGGCAGCGCCGCATCCTTGATCGAGAAGATGGATAAGGAGGAGGAGGCGAGGATCCAGGCCGGCGGCGATAAGAACAATAAGCAAGAGAAGAATACGTCCGATCGGGGCACGCAAGTGGCGGTTGGGACCAAGACGCCCCCGCCACCTCAGTCGGACACTGGGAGTACGAAGGATAGGGATAGGTAAGAAAGACTTTTATCATGTTTTTGTATAATTCAATAAATGCTTTGCAAAAAAATAGGAAAATAATTATATTGAATACAGTACTGAACTAAAATTTGCATCAATATGAGTAACACTTTTGTCCCTAAGCATGATTTCCTGCCTTTAAATAGTCAGGAAATTTTTTTATGCCCTTGTTGTCAGAAATTATTATAAAATGAAAAGGAAAGAAAAACAATCAAATTGGGACAATTTTAAGTGCACATAACAATTCTATGTAACATCCTTTCAAAGCAATGAAATGAAACATGAAGGAATCTGGCTTTGAAAATAGGAATCAATATTTTTTTTTCAGTGTAATCCGTTCCAACGAGGGTTCGTCGTTGCACCAGAGCAGCGGCAGTTTGTCCACTCTCACAAGCAGCACATCAACCCCAAGCAACGAGTCCACTGGGACTGACAAGCTGCGCTTCAAACCAGCCATTCCAGAGGAGCCAGAAGAAACCGATGGGTGAGTTGACTCTCTGTGTGCTGAATTGTTTTGGAAAATGTTTTGATAGTGAAAATATGAAATAGTTGTCTGCCATCCTGCCACACTAAGGGGGTGTTGTTCAAAAGTTGCAATTGATCGCAAGTTGTAGTTGATGCCAATAATAATAATAATAATACACAACATTTATATAGCGCTTAATAAAAAGTGTTTCTAAGCGCTCTGTGCATTATTACCCGGCTATAGCATGGCTACCATTCGGCGCTCACTGCATTCAAGGAATTTCTTCCTACCGGTACCCATTCACCAGCACAATGTGGATAAATTTCTTGCTGAAGGAAATTGACGCCATGGGTAGGATTCGAACCTACGACCCTCGTGTTGAAAGGCGAGAGTCAGAACCACTACACCACGACACCTCCACCTAATTGACGCCATGGGTAGGATTCGAACCTACGACCCTCGTGTTGAAAGGCGAGAGTCAGAACCACTACACCACTACACCATTGTTTCATGCGCGTCTTGTTAAATGTGCATACCATGTGCGAATGAAAATGCGCGTTGCAATTTGCGAAGTTGCAATTGATTTGCAGTTGATTTTGAACAACACCCCGTAAATCTATTAAATGATGGATGTTCCAACACCATGTATTTCTAATAGTTCAAGGAGTTAAGATGAAATTAAATCTCAGATTTATCCATTCCAATGATAGTGTGAATAGTCTCTTTACAAAGTGAGGTACGAATGTAATGGAAAATATTAATCCCCAAAACAAGCAATCTTAATGACTTATTTTTTGGATAATGATATTTATCATTTTTTCATTTGACCCCCAAGCAGGTTCACCACAATTGATGAGAAAGGGCAAGAGAATAACCCAGGATCCAACAAGGTGGATTACTACGCTGTTTGGCAGCAACAGACTATGAATGGGCTCACCCTACCCCTTCCGCTCCCAGAAGAGTACTATTGTGCCCCTCTGTCGGACTACATTGACGACAATGAGACACCGCCACAAGGAGTTGTTCATAGGTAAGGACTGATTGATCTATCCATCGCTAGTTTATAACATTCCTCTACATAACACTTTTGTTGTAGATAGCGTAAGCATTTACACTCTTCAGAACAGTGTAACCTTACTAACGCATGTTTAGCATCCTCGTTATAATTCTGATCATAGTATGTTTAAATTGTTCCAGTTGATTCCGAGATGTTAGAAACATGCACTTAATTTACATCTTCACATAGAAATAATTCTAGAAAATATTTCTACAATTATGAACACAACTTGATATTTAACCCTCTTCACTGTGTCTTTCTTTAGGTGTAACCTCGCAACTGTTCTTTTGACGGACTTGGTCCTGGAGAAGGTTGACGTAGACTGGCAGGTTCATCTTCCTCATATACTGCATGTCCTCTTCCTGGGTGAGTAGCTTGAGTTATGATGATGATGATGATAATGATGGTGGTGGTGGTGTTGATGATTATGATAATGACAGTGACGACAATGATGATAGTTGTGATGATGATGCTGTTGATGACTAAGAGGATGATGATGATGATGATGACGATGATAATGGGGGTGGCAATGGTGATGGTGATGATGATGTTTATGGTAGTGATGATAGTGATGATGCTTATGTTGATGATGGTGAGGATGATGAGGAAAATTGTAGGAATGATGATGGTGATAATGATAATGTTGATGACCATGATAATCAAGTGTCCTAGTAATTACCCACATTGATCTCAACTAGGTCTGGACCACTCTTGGCCCCTGGTGCATGAACACTGCAAGCGTCTACTCCTCAACCTGCTTGTGAAGCTTGCTCCTCACTATAACTTTGTTGGTGTTGCTCACACCTTACTCTCTCACCATGTCATCAGCGATCTNTACCCCTCCCGCTCCCAGAAGAGTACTATTGTGCCCCTCTGTCGGACTACATTGACGACAATGAGACACCGCCACAAGGAGTTGTTCATAGGTAAGTCATTCATCGCTAGCTTAAAGCATTCATCCGCATTTCATTTTTGTTGTTCATCATCCTTATTTCTATTTATTGCACTATTGTTGTTAATTTTGGCAGATGTGTGAGTGTTACAACTTTTTTGACAGGCAAACACTCACAGTCTGCAGAACAGGCAGTTAAACTTCATTTGTGCATGTTGAACATACACCTTCTTAAAGCTGATCATAGTCTGTTTGAAATTATGCCAGTTGAACCTGAGTATTTAGAAATGTACACTACATTTGCAGATATACAATGGGTTTAATTTCAATATTTTTATGGCAAGGCTATTTTCCTACAGTGCACATTTTTATCCCCAGGACAAATGAGTTAAGGAAAACCCAGGCATAAAAAATATCTGATTCTTGTGAGGAGGGCATTGAGGCCAGTTGGTAGAGCATCCAAGGACTGGTTATCAATGGCCTTTGATTAATCTATACCCTATATACATATAGAAATGAAATAATCCACTGAAAAAATGCTATTACATCTCGCTGTATCCTTGATATTGATACCCTTTCAATCGTTACTTTTTTTAGGTGCAACCTCGCAACTGTTCTGTTGACTGACTTGGTCCTGGAGAAGGTTGATGTAGACTGGCAGGTTCACCTCCCTCATATACTACATGTGCTTTTTCTGGGTGAGTAGATGGAGTTGAGATGGCGATGATGATAGTGGTGGTAATGATGGTATGGGGATTGTTGTGGTAATGATGATGATCATGATGATGATGGTGTTGATGACTGTGAGGAGGATAATGATGATGACAATGGAGGTGATGGTGATGATGATGATGACTTTGAGGATGATGATGATAACAAAGGTGATGGTAATGGTGGTGGTGATGATGGGGATAGGGATGAGGTTGGGGATGGGGATGGTGACGATTATGATGATGAAGATGATGATGCTGGTGATGATGTTGATGATGATGTGGATGATGATGACGATGATAATGATGGTGATAATGATGATGATGGTGATGGTGATGCCTGAGCTTAATTTAAATTTCAAATCAGCCCAAGATAAAGTTACCCTCGTTCATCTCATTCAGGTTTGGACCACTCCTGGCCTCTCGTGCATGAACACTGCAAGCGTCTACTCCTTAACCTGCTTGTGAAGCTTGCTCCTCACTATAACTTTGTTGGTGTTGCTCACACCTTACTCTCTCACCATGTCATCAGCGATCTTCATGGACTTCTAGATCAGAAGGTTATAACCAAGGAGTATAATTTTACAGGTAAAGTAGTAACAGTTACTTAGTTTTTTAAGTAGAATACACCAACTTTATTTCTATTTCCAGTTATAGATCACCACTCCAAAGAGTGCTGTGGCCAAGTGGTTTTGGGTTGGAATCCCAGCGTTGAAATTTATACCCCGGGAAATTCATTCACGATGTGCTGCATTTAACCACACAAGATGAACGGGGACCCTGGCAGGAATTTTTATCCCTTAAAATGCTTGGTAGCAACCAGACATCCAGGCTGATGCTAGGGTAATGAAAATAGCACTCTACAGGATGGATGAAACTCCTCTTTAAATTTTGTTAATGATTGCTTCTCCTATTTCAGTGTCCAAGCCATCATGCTCTTGATTTATTGTTGTGAATTGAAATATAGGGGTAAAAAAAAAATCACTATTATTTACAATCACAGGTGGTCCAACCAGTAGCAACGGACACACACCAGACAGCATATCATATGAATCGGACAACACCGCCCTCATGGGTAGCACAACCACAATCAGCGGTGCATCAACCGTCTCCGTGTCTAGTTTGAGCTCGACATCCACAGTCATCCCATTTGGAATGAACCCAGTCACTCACATCAGTGTCGATCATTTGAGGACTAGCGAAGAAGCTGCAAATGCTCTCATTGAATTCTTGGTTACAAGGTAAGTCCACACTTCAGATGAGAGTAGATTTTGTTCAAGAGCAGTAAGACCATGACCAATCAAGTCTTGAGTGTCTCGGTGTCCAGTTTAAGCTCCACATCAACGGTCATCCAGTTTGGCATGAATCCAGTCACTCACATCAGTGTTGATCATTTGAGGACTAGTGAAGAAGCTGCAAAGGCTCTCATTGAATTATTGGTCACAAGGTGTGTACAAAATCTAGATGAGCATAGGTTTTGCCAAAGGGAGCATCCACTTTGTCTTTGTCCATGTACAGTTATCCCTTAGGATGTGAGCATGGTCATTCACATCAGCAAAGAGGGGGTCTTTGATGATATTCATTAAATTCTTTACAAGTCTACATGTAATTTAGAGTTCAGATAATGATATGTTTTGCTTTGTATGTGTATGTATTAAAATGTGACTAGTATATCAGTGTTGACCTATGTAGAACAAGCAAAGAAAGCGCATAGGTTGTGATTTGATCTTTGATTCATTGGCTTTTCATGACCAGTAAATATGACGATCATCGAGTTCAATTATATACTAATTATTGGCATGTCATGTTTCAATATGTTGTCAATTTTTTCAACTAAGAGTGCAAATATACCTTCTTAATTTTCACAGAAAATGTCGCCCCCTGTGGTCATGCGAAGAGATAACACCACGGGTAACCAGCATCAAGAGCGCAGAGCAGCTGGAGACATTTCTGAGGAACGTTGTGCGGATTTTCCATGGGAGTCCGAGAGGATCTCACCTAGAGCAACGCTGGGCCCAGGTGGGGCTCCAACTAGCTCTGTCATGCTCATCGAGGCACTATGCTGGCAGGTCTTTCCAGGTATGTTTTTTTTTTGCTTCCACTTTTGAACAAAACTAGATTTAAATCGTGGACAGACATCCCAATTAGATCTTTGCTACCAAATCTCTGAAGGACGTTCTAAATCCTAGTTCATTTAAACTAAATCTCTGCACCCATTACCCCTAATATGACCCAGCTCTCTCCTTTTATGAAATAAATTTGGTAATCAACCTATTTTCATATGTTCTTTGTGAAAAATGTTTCAATAGGCTTCCTAGACAAGCCCCCATATGTCACAGGTCTTTGTTAAAAATTTTCACTGTGCAGATTTGGATCTTCTACCCAGATATGTAACTTTTACCTTGTCAAAAATAATCTAGTATTTGAAAATTTACACATGGCTTGCAATGTTCTTCCATTCTGTACTCCAAGGATTTTAAATTTCGAAATTAGACAGAGGCCAGAACGCTTTTGCCTTCCAAGTTAAGATCACATTCAATTAAAGTGGTATATGAACATATATATGAACATGTGAAATGTTTTGTATTTATTAGTTGTATATATTCTCTATTTGTTTTTGTAGATGTTCCGTGCTTTGAACCCTCCACTCAACCCCCGGATGCTGTCCAACATCATGAGCAGGCTTGTTGAAACTGTGGCTGACCAGGGCGAGGATATGCAGGTAAATTTATATTTTAACATATATTTGTGCAAAAAATTGGGATTTTATACCTTCCAGACTCCCCTGAGTTTTTTTTTGCCATTTTTAAATCCCCTTTGTCCATGTAATATGACCACCTAAAGTGCATTTAATGAAGTGGTCGCAGCAACAAGCACTCATTTTCCGATAGTTAGCATGGCAAAAGTCAGAGGTTGGGATTTTCATTTAATCAAAGGATTTCATTGGATTAGTTGGCGCTGATAAAATTGTTGCTGCCACCATCTTTATGAAACAACCTCCTGGTACTGGTAGTTCATTCAAGAGATGAAAATGAAAATTCATGGTTGTGTAATAACTCCCAAAGCCTTTTTGATAATAGTGCATCTTTCAAATAGCCTTTTATTTTTTACTCTTAGGGTTATGCCACCGAGATCCTGCTCACCCTAGAAAACTCCATCGACACCCTTGCACAAGATCTGGTGTTCACTGACCTCCGAGAGAGGTCAAAGTCGGGCTCAACACGCAAGACGGAGTTCAGAAAGAGTACCAGCAACCTGTTCAACATTGGTCCTGCCAGTAACTATGAAGGCATTCGTCCCAAGCTGATGGAGATACCCCCTCCAGTTACCTCAGCAGGGAATAACACTGCAGGTTGGTAACCTTTGACCCTGTCACCTTTGAACTTATGATGATAATATTATAGCGTATGTCCTGTTATTGAGATATTTCGTTTGTTCATGTCAGTAGGATGTACATGTATTCCTGATATACAAGTTAAACAATTGAACTTTGGCACACAAGTGAACCTTTGCACTACACTAGTCATTATGAAAGTATGCCCTTCCTCTCAAAATCTGCAACAAGTCACAAAGATTTCTGCTTTACTTTTGCTTTTTCAGAAAAAAGTGTAGTAAAATTAGTAATTGTATGTAATCACTCGTCTTACCTTTACTTGTAGGAACATCTCTGTACAAAAGTATGCCAGGCATTAATTTGTAACATGGGCCTTGTAATACTACTGATATCTAAGGATTATTATTAATCATCTTTAGTTGTAAATCTTTATGTTCATCATATTATGTACAACCCCCTCTAGATATAAGAGCTTATGTGGAGCACCGTGGGCGTAGCTCCACCACCAGCGAGTTGGACAAGTCCAGCTTTCATCGAGGACGTGCTAGGAGTAGCTCATCTCTCAAGCACATGGGAGAGAATATCTTTGAAGAGAGGCTGAATATGCTGGCTCAAGTCTTCTGGATTTTTGTATCTCTTCTTGAATCGGATTATGAGTTTGAATTCTTGATGGCTCTGAAGGCTTTGGATAAGGTAGGTTATCATTTGATAATGTTGCATTAGAATATGGTAGGTTTGATGCATTATAAGCGAAAGAAATCACCAACTTGGGTGTAAATTGGTTTTTGCCAGAAGATCTGTGAAGAGGGGCTGAACATGTTGCCCCAAGTGTTCTAGATTTTTGTTCCTCTTCTGGTATTGGACTATGAATTTAAGTTCCTAATCTGAAAGCATTGAATAAGGTACTGTGGGCTTTTTTTAGACTTGCATAAGTTTCTTTCATGTGTACCTGTAGTACATGGTGTTCATTTAATCTGATATTGAACAATTCCTGAAATCCTGTGTACATAATTATTTGTTTTCTTGTCTAGCACATCTCAGGCAAGCTTTTCTGGCTGCCAAAGAAAAGTATTTGATGTTTAAGGTTTGCAGAAGTGTATGGTCACTCCATACATCACTTAATTGAATTAGAGGATAATAATCTTTAAGCCAAAGAATTAGAGCAACTTTAGCACATTGATTACTGAATACTGTAATTCCAATAGATTTTGTGTAAGGACTACCCGGGAGGTGTTTCACCAAGATAAGAAAGACTTTACGTACGACTTAAAGTTCGACTGGTATCCCTTCTTGTGCGTAATAATTCATAATTCTATGCGCATTCAGCGCGAGAACTGATACCAGTCGAACGTAAAGTCGTGCGTAAAGTCTTTCTTATCTTGGTGAAACACCGCCCGGTTCCAGTAGTCAATGGATTAAATAATCACTTCATCATATAAAAATGCAACTTGTTATTTGAGTTGTCATTTACCTTTTCTCCCACAGCTTCTGAAGTACTTGCCATTAGACCGACCAGAGGTTCGGTGTCGCTTGGACCAAGTTCTGTCCCAGCTCAGATGGGAGGGATACCCAGGACTACAGGCTCTCATCCTCAAGGTAATGAAGCAATGACTGCTTTATGTTTTACCATTTTATTACCATCTTTACTTTTGGGCACAATTGTACAATGTGTTCTAGGGAAAGTGATTCTATTCCTGTTATAGAGCACCTTCTAATGCTGAGATATATGCCTTTGGAAACCTAGAGAGTGCAGCTTTTCACTAAATAAATAGACATGGGATATTGTTTGATTCCTTTACTAGAAGTCTATGGAATAAACTGAGAAAATACATTTTCTCTAAAAACTGCCCACAATGAGCAGGCTAATGGAAGAAACCCCTAAATGCTTCTGGTATTTAAATAAAATGAATAATAGAATTTGCTCAAATGCATAAATTACAATTGGTATACTGGCAACTTTTAGGTTCTTTTAGAGATATATATTTTGCAAGTTTTTCATTTCAAATATGATTGTATTTGTTGAAGAATAAAGTATGAATAAAGTAAACTGAATAAATGTGTGAACAACAAGATTCAAATTGATTCAACCTCTTTCTCTCTTTCTCTCTGTAGGGCTTCACCTCTTCTGTAACCTATGACCTGACCCTTCACCTTGTGTCAAAGTTGACGACCTACACCCACCTGAGGGTTATTGACCCCACCCAGGCTGCCGGCTTCCCTCTCAACGTCGTCGCCCTGCTTCCATATCTCATCCAGAAATTCAACCAGCCAGAGAAGTTTGCTTGTGAGATTGCCACCAATATCAGCAGGGTAAGAATCATCATAAAATTGGATTTTGGGAGGTTCATAAACAAAACATCTTATGTCACTACCCTTTCAATCTTATTGTGATGTTGAATTTACAATGGGCGAAATATAGATTATTGTATAAACAACAATTGTACACATTTGTGATGGATAGTGCCATGAACTCTTCTCAAAGTTAAAATGTTTTTCTCCATGAGACGATTCCATGAGTACATCTGATAGCCTTGGATTTTTATGGAAAATTTTGTCTCAAAGAATGAATAATATTTTGGCAATTCCCCATTAGTTATGTACCCATTTATCCAGTATAAAATAGTTTGTACTAATGAGTACATCATTCTGTTCTATCTTACTGCATTCTTTTTCCTGGAAGTTTAGATGCATCATGGAAATCATGTGTTTGTTACCCCCTTATAACATTTGCTTTATTTATTTTGAATATTTAATCTATTGGCCTATTTATGCTGATACCTTTCAGGTTTGTCAGGAGCGATGCACCAAGATGGCACCACTGTCGACTGTGCTTGCAATGTACAAAAACGGAACCTACAATCGAGACAGCAAGGCATGGGCTGGTGTGGTGTGTAAATACATTCACACCGCCTACTCACACTTTAGCATTCCTATGATGACATTCCTAATTGAGGTAAGGATGATAGTGATGGTGATGATGATGATGGTGATGATGATGATGATGATGATGATGATGATGATGGTGATGGTAGTAGAGTTGACTGTGCTTATGCGGTACATGAACAGAATGTAAACCTGAGCTAGCAATGCTTTGATTGGTGTGGTAATGATGATGCAGTGGAGAAGGATATAAATATATTTGATGTGCCTATAATGCAATCATCTAATGAAAGTTTGAAAAAATAGTGTTTGAGAAGCCTCACATCGACAACCAATTAGCCATGCAGCAAGGCAATTGCAAACTCATGAGAAATAGCTTACAGTATGAGGGATAGTTTAATGAATGTGAAAAATAAATTTTGTCTCTTTACATTTTAACAGGTGTTGGAGAAGGGCCCAATCATTAACCAATCACCTGTTCTTCAAATCGTCTATCATCTCATACACAACATTGATTTGATGGCAGCACCCATGCAGCAGGTCAATGACAACCTTCTAAGAGTTATCGCCAAATATGTACAGGTAAGAGAAAATTGATTTCATTATTTTTCCTTTGAACTTATCAAATAAAACTTACAGCGCAGAGAGCATCGATAAGGTGGACCTTAGCAATACAAGTATCCACCATTATTACTGTTTAACTGGGAATAACAGAGTTTGGAATGGAATTGGTTCATATTCTTGACCCATATCAGACTGTATTTCTAATGGAGCTGCATGCAATTCAAATTTAAAGTAGCCATGTCATCATTTTCTCACTGGTAAAGCCCCCTTTCCATTACGTTTATCACAAAAGTATTTTCTTTAAGCACTATATATGATTGATGATTCAGCTTCATTAGACTAGTTCAATGGGTTTCTAGTCTCTATTCATTATCACAGGACAGGATTTACATATCATACTTGAAGTAGCCATGTCAAACTGTTCTCACTGGTCAAGCCCCCTTTCCATGATGCATAACATGACATCATTTTCTTGAGACATGATTTTTTTAACTCATAATTTAGTTCATTTTTACCATAATATGAAGTTCTTTGACCATGGATTTTATTCTTGACCACAGGGTATTCACTGGCAAGATTCACTCAACATCCTTAAAGTAGCCGTGTCGAAGTCGTCCTCACTGGTTAAGCCCCC
Source organism: Temnopleurus reevesii (assembly GCA_036244855.1). Taxonomy (NCBI): domain Eukaryota; kingdom Metazoa; phylum Echinodermata; class Echinoidea; order Temnopleuroida; family Temnopleuridae; genus Temnopleurus; species Temnopleurus reevesii. Next base: position 19,068 of record BQKZ01004780.1, on the reverse strand, counting down.
ATCCCATAGTGACCATCATAACCGGGTCGTCTCTCTGGCCCTAGATCAGCGGAAAGAGCTACCAGGACGCACAATGGAGTTCACGTTTGATCTATCACGGGTAAGCTTACTCTTTCTGCAGTTTAATATGTTTGTTTATGCATTACTTTCCCTTTAGAGGGATGAATATCAATGAATTTGATCAGCGAGTCATTAAAATATCTGAAAGTTGATTGGCTGAAACATTGGGTTCAGCAAAATGAAGAACAGCATAGTAACCATAGTAATCTACTTTGTGTGCAGAAATGTAAACGCATATTGGAGTATCAATTTGTTTAATTGATTTCTGAGTCAAATCATCATCTCACAAAAGAATTACTCATCTTTATTAATCAATTTGTTTTGATAATGTACAACTGGTTGTGTTTTATAAAACTTTGCGTAGATCTATGACTGTGTGAACGACTGGTGATCCTTTCTTTGATGCGATTCAGCCCCAGCAATTATCATTGGATATGAAAAGGGTCACCAGTCGATTGTACAGTCATGAGTAGATCTAGGCACAGCTTTATGAAATACAACTCTGGTTTGCAATCAGTTAGCTCAAGGTGCACGATATTGATTGCAGTTTGCATTACGACAATCTGCTGTTCAGTATTCCATCATGCTTGTATAACTTTCATACCCTAATTCAACTTGTCTATACACGGACCAAATTCATGCAGTTTATTTAGTGCCTCTCATCTACAAGTGAGAGAAATTGTGTCTGAAGCAGACTCTGATATAGCCACAGTGTAAATGATCAAATAAAAGTGAAATGTAGGATAAAAAATGGCGAGGGGATTTAATAATTGACATACGTCTGTGATTGATTTTAAAATTACCATCCAAAAGCTGTGCCTGGGGCTTCAATTTAAATAATCTAGGTAAACTGCCATGATTTGGTCTAGTATGCAGATTCAATCTAAACTAACCAATCATATAACGATCTAGCGATAATAAGGTTACTACAAATATTCATGAGGTGCCTCTCCGTATGAATATTCATGAGCTTGTTTTGATTTTATGAATATTGATGAGATGGTTTGTTTGTTTGCTCCAGGTTGTTGATCCAGAACATGCCTCCAGTGTGAGTTCCATAGACATTTTTGTTTTGTTTTGTTCTTCCGCACTCTTATGTGCCCCTTTCCTCTTTTGCCTTTCCCTTTTTGTATTCCGCTAATAGTGTTCTTAGTAACCCCAGTCTGTTCGATATTCACCCAAAGAAAGTCGGCAGTTTCTCACTATGTCATGCATGAATAATGAAGGATAATCACAATTTCTCATTGCAAATCCATTTAGATTTAGAAAATTGAAGTCAATGGACAAGAAGACTTACTAGTAATCTGCAAAAAAGAAAATTGTAAATGATTAAAATAATCAAACTAATGCAAAATCATCTTAACTGACACATGCAGGGTTTTTTTTCAATACAGTTACACAGGAAATAAAATGTGGGACTACAGCATTAATGCACACAATAGAGCCCACCTTCTAATCTTCATGTGCCCATTGCTCTATCATTAAACATCTTCCTCCAAAATCATTCAACTCAAAATATGTATCATTTTGTAGCATTATGCTTTCAGTGAAAGTTTTGTTCAAGGACAATTCTTCATGGTCCCTACAGAAAAGAAGATGTTAATGAGTCATTCACTTTTGGTTGAAGAATATTGACACTATTCCACTGTGTTCTTGTGTAAAGATAAATTTTAAAAACTAATTTTAGATAATTATGCCACTCTGGCTTACTTAGCCCAGTCGGAATAAAAAGCAGAGTGAAGAAAGAACTATATGAATATCTGATACAAAAATTACATTTAATTTTTCTGACTTCAGTGCAACTTGGTGAGGAAACTGTTAACTTTCTTTGAGCAGTACCATAGTTACCTTTTGCTATTAACAGCCACATGGGGTTTGACTCGCTCAATTTCCTTCTGCTTCTGAGTGCATATTATATGTATCTGCAATTTATACACTCACAGCTTATGCACTTGTTGTGCCTACCTCTGGAACTCTTGCCCTCAACTACATAACATTTTGTAAGAGTAGGGTCATGTTTGAAAAAGGTGTTCATTTATCTACGGATGATCCTACGTGTGACCCTTTCTCAGGTGCGATTCACAGACATGATTTATTATTCAATGTAAGAAAGGGTTACCACGAGTGCGTAGATCTATGAACAACTTTATAATATGCAAACGTGGAATATTGAAATTAACCAAAATAAAACAATTGCAAAAATTTAATCTTATACAGTATTGTGTAAATTTAGTGTGTACCTCTTAGTGGTTGATATGAGGAAATATTTCTGTGTTATCAATATTTCCCCAATTATAAGACATTTGGTCCAGCTATTCACATTCAAATTTCTAAAAATAGAAAATGTTTCAGAAGTTTATTTGGCAGATCTAAAAAAAAGTCAAACCTGTTTTCAGTGGCTATCTGGCTATTGTGTCTGTCTGTAGTGGTTTAGATATTTCACTTTCCTCTAGATAGCAAAGTGCATTACAAACACGATATGAACTATTTTTTAAAAATTAAGTCAAACGGGAATTCAACGGTCATTTGTAATGCTATTCAAATTGGAACCAGCTTGTAATGGTTGTGTCTGCACAGTTGAATACACGGTGTACAGCTCTGTTGTCTGTGGCCCACTTAACTTTTCGGAAACAGTTTATATCGTTTTTACAGTATAGCAGCCTCCTTTCTAGTTGTAATTTGGTTAGAAATATATTTTATATAGTAGTGGCTACCTATCTCTAGTATACTGTAGTTTGCTGTTTCACTTTCCTAATGTAGAAATGTTTATCATACAATGATATGACACAGTGATAGTTTTCACCTATTTCACACACCTTTCTTAGAACCTGTTGTCAGAGGTCACCTGTCTTTTATATTCTTTCCTCTTAAGGCTGTTATAGACACACTTCTCTGGTATCTTTGTCATAGGGGATGTTGTTCAAAAGTTTCAATTGATTACAAATATTGATTGCAAATCAACTGCAAATCAGTTGCAAATTGTAACATGCATTTTCATTTGCCAATCGAACAGGACTCGCATGAAACAATGATTTTGATTGGCACGTTCCGATCAACTGCAACTTGCGACCAATTGTAACTTTTAAACAACGCCCCCTTAGACTTACAATTTTTTTATCCACTTAATAGCTTCATAAGTGTTTTAATACCACTACTGGCGGCATAGAGAGGACCTCGGCTCCCTGCATTTTCCCCTCTCATGCAATTGGGGCTTTGGTGCATGGTGCTTTCCATCTTGCAAGCTGTTGGGAGTAAAAAAAATTCTCCCCACCTCCTTTGACAAATATATGGTCTGGCACTCAGCACACCAGAATTTTTCTTTTCAAGCCTTCTCACATTAGTGGATTTGGAACTAGCCATTCACATACATTTTTCATGTGACACTTAATTGAGTACTGAATTTGACTTTCAAATAATTTAGAGCACGATTTGGATTTGCTTGTCCAGTTTCACAATTGATCTTTATTTAGCTTGGAAAAATTTAGTGTCTAAAGCCTCCTTGCATCTTTTTTGGTGTTAGGAACTAAATCTTTATTGAAATTATGTCTCTGAAGGGAGGGTTAAAATTAGAACATGCTGCATATAAATGTCTTGTTTTTTTTCTTCTGTAGTGCATTCACCATGAATCAGGTGGGATCAATTCCCATAGAAGTTACATAGAATTTTTTTCATTGCATCCTAAATTTCCATGACAGTTTCCTTATTCCCATTAATTTTTGAGGAGCTCAATTACATTTAGCATATTGATCTCCATTTTAACATTGAAAATAAACATTATCCCTTGCTATGAAATATTAGATTTTAGTGTAATTTTGTGGGTGTTTCATTGATTGGTTGATTATGGCTTTTCTACCTCTAGTTTTCCCTAATCCAGAATTTTGTGTGCAGTTTGTAGCAATCGCTTTCCTGCATGCATATTCTCTTGTTTCTATTTATTGTAACATAGTATTTCCTATTCCTACTCTACATTCTTTCTTTAGAAACTGATCTGTAGTTGGAATTGTATTTTTCTATTTGACTTCATATGTTTCTATTTGACTGAAGTACGTGTGTAGATGTTTACTATTATGTTATTTAGAATAGAAATTAAATGTAAACATTTGTTTGCTGTGGTTGTAAACAAAAGATAAATACCTCTGTATTTGCGCCTTCATCAGCAGGAATTTCATGTTTATCTTATGAAATTTTTTTATGGAACATTAATCTTAGTGACCAAATTTTTAAATCAAGTTTAGATAACTTTTAACATGCTAAGTATGTTCAGAGTTTAAAAAAATATTCCTTTTTGCTATCAAAGTGTATTAAAAGCAGCCTCTTCTGCATTGTAAAATCAGTAAAGAGCATTCAGTACAAACAAAATCATACACACCCATGAATTTCTATACTCTCAGAAAATGCAAACATTTTTCTATACCTTTAAATGCAAAAATGCAAACACATCTTGTCATTTTATTCCACATGTATAAAAGAAATTTTGCACAAGTATCACTTTGTGCAATCAATGCTATTAATTTTTTATTCTTAGAAAGTGCAAAGGGGATTTTTTTTTACATTCTTAACAAATTAAAGTTAGAAACATCATTCATCAAATATGATATAAAAGTACTGATCTGCACAATTAACCCAGGTATTGCTCCATCAAGTTTTAATACGATGTACACTTAAAGAGGAACCACCCCTGGAATTGTCGTGCTGTCATAAACTGCAGAAAAATCAGATGAACAAACTGTCAAAATTTTAGCAAATTCGGACAATCCGTTCAAATAAAAATTTCCAAAGGTATGAAGATCACTGCTTCTGATAGGATCCGTGCCCGTCAATGTTGCCAATCGCACAGATGCCTATCAGCGGCAGGGATCGATCATTATATTGCCGTGATTTTAAAAATCCATAACTTTTGAATGGGTTGTCCGATTTGGCTCAAATTTTCACAGTTTGTTCATCTGATTTTTCTTCATTCAATGAGAGTACTTCAATTCCAGGGGATAGTTCCCATTTAATATCTTTATTATTATTGGTATTTCCCTGCATTTGTTTTTGTGATTTTTTTTTCACTTGATTGCTGTTGATTACAAGGTTTTCATTATGTTCCTCTTTTCATATGAATTTTAAGAAGAACTAATATTTGTTGTGAATTTTTGTTTTCGTTTGCATGCTTTAATTTTCTAGAGTTTGCCTGAAACCTCAATGTTCGGTTCTGAGAAAATGGTGAAAAAGGAGCACTCACCGACCGGCCTTTTGGTATTTGTTTTATGTTCACTTAAGTTCATCTCAGACATAGACGTAGCTAGCTTGATCATGGGTTTCTAATTATACATCCTTGAATAATACAACCACTACTGGACACAATTTGTGAACAAAACGAGTGTGCTGTTTTCTGGCCATGATGTTAGGGTATCTTGTGTGTACGAAGAATATTGATACCCCTTTAAATGCCAAAATCCAGCAAACGGTTTATCAGCATGTTGTGTAATTTAGAATAAAATAAGTAGAACATGGAAGACTTATATTTCCATTCCATAGATTTATTCTTACTCTGGGAACTTGATTACATTAACATTCCTACATTTAGCTTCTGATATACAAAGGTGTTGTGTAAATTGGTGATCAAGTGTTGAGAAGTATATTAAATGTTGATCTTCTCATTTATTTATATCAATCATTTTGAAGTTATTAATAGTGCTCTTCAATGGGTTGTATTATCTGCATGAGAAGCTTGCAAAAATTTCACTTTATATACAAGGAAAGGCAAAAAGATTTTTTTTAATCATTTCCTTCTGAGCTCTAAATGTACACTGCATTGAAGCAAATTAAAGAAAATGTCAAGCACGTTCTTTTAAAGTAACATTTAAATGAAATTACCAAGATGACAAAAAAGTTTGAGATAATTTTAATCCATTTTCATCACACCTTTTATATCAAGAAGCACTTAATGATACACATACACATTCTACTGATATACAATATTTACGGTGGTGGTTTATTGAAAAATAAGATATACCATTCAATCCATTGATAAATATAAAGCTCCATCAAAGATTATGTTAACCAAAACTAAAGTATCATGTCCTTGAAATAGAACTGCTGCTTCCACATGTGATTCAAGTTAAACATAATGCTTGTTTGTGCCATCACAAAGTTTTTAGCTTCCATTGGGGTGTCAGTTGTGGGGTAATCTAATAAGTTTGTTTCCTCTTTTTTATTGGCAAAAGCACTAAGCTTTATCAAATTCTCTGCAGCTGATACATAATTTTTTAGTAGGGGTTCATAGGCAAAAACTTAGAGATCTTTCCACCTTTGAGCTGACAAGAAAGGGGGGAAGTCTTCACTACCTGAAGCCCCCAATCTTTAGATAGGGGAACTAGGCCAATCACCCCACCCCCTCCCCTATTTACCTGTAAGTCCGTCTTTTTCTAGAAATTACTAACAAGTGCAGAAGCATGAAGAATACCTATGAAACTGTATATTTTACAATTTAAAACTTTTTAACATAAATGGAAATAATTTCTGAATAATAATACCCTATCCCACTATTACCAACTAATTTCCAATACCTTTAATACAGTACCCCTTTGTGTGTTATCCATAAGCTTGCAAAGCCTATTATCCAGTTATATGTGGTGCTACTTGTTTGTGTGACCAATGATGCTATTAAAGTCATGTATATGTGATGTATAAGCTCACAAACATATCTGTTTTGTATCAAACTAGTTCTGATTCTTATCAATTTGTTCTTGATTTTATAATGAGAGCTCTGCAAGGCAAATTTTACTGTTTTGCATGAAGCAACCGATAAATGGTGTGATTTGAGAATTATCCGTAGCCCGAAAATATTAATGCTTTTTTATTATGCCCGTGAATTTTTAGGTCTCTACCTTTTAGCCTGGTAGAAAGAAAATTCTTTGCTCGTTTAAACTCTCAATGAATTTGTTTAGAATCTGAACTAGTATCAATGAGTAAAGTCTAGAATGAATAATGATTACTGGGAATCGATTTGTGAACTACAGTATATGAATATGCTTAAAATCTCAATGCATACACATTCAGTACAACACAGTATATTTCCATATCATGGAGTGAAAAAACATTCATTGCCCAATTACTTGTTAACAGATAAACAAAACAAATAATAATTCTTAAGGATTTAAACAAAGTTTGAAGACAAGTATTACTGTCATTAAAAAGAAATAATGATTTCATCACCTGCAAAAGAAGAAAAAAAAACATTGAATAAATGTAATTAGACTCATTTTGAATTCATAATATTGAGATATTTAATGTATTTTACTGTCATGCAAACATTTGAAGAAAAAAATATTGATGTTGCTTTTCATATCTTTCTTGTTGGTATTTACTCTCAATTTCCTTACAGACACGCTCGTCAAAGGATAAGGTGACAATTTAGAAAATTAGCACTTTGATGTGATTTCTTAGCATGCAGTTTAGAGTTTTTTTGCTCCTCATTTTATCTTCCCCACTTCTTGCTTTTATCTTTAAAGTTAGAGAGGAAACATTTTCTGATAATTTTAGCTAAAAAGTTGTTGCTTTTGATGAAATTCCATCCCAGTCATCCAATTAGATAGAAATGAAAAAAATATTGAAACAAAAATGTGATTTGTAAAATTCTAGCTTGTTTTAATCATTTTATGAGATTTGGTTCACAAATCAGTTTTTCCCCTAGAAAGTTGGAAAATATTAATTGATGCTCTTAAAAGAAAGACTCATTAATTCTTCATGTTGTATACTGAAAACCCAACAGTTTGCTTTAAGTAGTTGTTTTATGGAAAGTCATTTAGCCTAATATAAATTTAGCATTTACCTCTTCTTTCACTTTTTCCAGTTTTTATTCGTTTTCTTTAAAAAGCATCTGTGGTGTTCTTACATTTTAGCTGCTCTTAACAAGTCTTTTAATTAACTTCTTTCTTTTGTTGAGATCTTGTGTGCTGTGCAATAATGCTTTCTTACTAGATTTTGTGATTTAACATATTTCCCCTACACATGTAGTTTGAAGCATCGGTGTGTTGTTCACGTTTTTTACAGTATTTGTACACATATGAATATGCAGCATACAGAGTGGATAGTCTCACGAGGTCAAGACCGCAAAATTCGCAAAAATAATACCACCGTGAAAATGTCAGCTTATACAGTATATCTAATGTGTGTTTCTAAAAGTTGTATTCTATTTATACTCACATTTCTATTTTGTGATTTTACCTTTTTCCCCTTTCCATTGGCATCAAATCTGTCTTTCCAAAATTTGTATTGTACCTACATTCAAATTTCTATTTTGTTATTAAAAGTATTGCATTATACTACTTTTCTTGATAATTTATGTGTCGTTTCTCTTGATTCAAATTATTATTCCAAGTAGATTTTTATTCTGATGCTTGGTGTTGGTTTTGTTTGCATATTATTCTATATGACCAGCCATACAAATCAAATTTGGCAGAAGTAAATGGAATAAAAGAAGGTGAAAGAAAAATACAATGAAAATGGTAATTTTGAAAATTAGAAAAACTTGAAACAAATTTAGGAGAATTGATTTTTTTGGAAAATTGTAAAACCAAAGTACACTGTACATATACCATTGCAAGTAATGATTCTGTTGCTCCATCAATTATTATTTCTAGTCGTGATATTTTGACATTTAAAAAAAAGTATGATCGTGCTTTCTTTTCATAAATTGCTGTGGACTTCCATTTTCCATTTGCTGATGAACATATTTCTAGTTTTTACTGTCTCTGTTTTCAACCAAAAGCTTGCGGTGTTTTTTTTTTACACTTGTCTTTGCATATTCATCATTTTGAGTGTGTATTTTAGCTTTTCTTGACTCTTCAAAATTAATCATTAGATACATACCTTTTTTTAATTATTACCATGAATATCCTTTTGTAAAAACAAAAAGTAGATATTTATGCAGTGATTTATTAGCTTTATTCATTAGGTTCACTTTCTATTTCATATTCCAATTCTTTCTTCTTTTTTTAAAAATATGTTCTTGAATTTTGCAATACAAAACATTTGCATTCGTACAGTGTATGTGTGTTATAAATGTGTTTATCATCTTTTTTTCTGAAATCCCTACTACAGGACAATTTAAACTATTGTCTTTTATACTTCACAAACCTGATATACTTGCCACAGTCAGGAAAGAAATTATTCTACACCAAATCAAATGACTGAATGCCGTTAATATACAGCAAAAGTTCCAATAATTTGTCATTGCCTTTGACATCAGATCGCTATTGTTTTAGGGGTGTTGCTAGAAAATTGCAATCAATTGCCAGTTACAGGTGACAGACACACATCAGTCAAAATCATTGCTACATGTGAATCTTGTAGGAAGCACAGACTGCCAGAAAATGCATATTTCAAGTTGCAACTGATTTGCAGGTGATTTATTATTTATTACAACTTTCTAGCAACACCCCTATATTATGTAATCACATAGATCCCTATTATGCTATGCAGGTGCACATCATTGTCATAATCATTTATGACATAAACTCTAAATCATGCAATAAATCACAAACCCCTGTTTATCATATAAGTACCCATATATGACCATAGTCATTAATAATACAAATTATTTCGCACCACACAGACACCTATTATTCGACGCAAGTACCCATCCATGGCTACCATCACCACGTCATTCAGCGACGAGTCTGCCGCCAGCACCCTAAGCAGCGATGACAGCAGCATGAGCACAGAACCCACCGACATGTCTCAGCTGGGCCCGGGCGGGAGCATGTTCTCCGCATCCTCCGCGACCATCAACGCCGCCAAGCAGAACATCGTGCCATCGGCCTGGCGCAAGCCCCAGCAGTCGCAGCGCAGGACGAGGGAGAGAATGGTGTCTGTTCTCAAGGGGCTGGGACAGAATGTGGGCTTGCCAAGGAGCCCATCTGTAAGTTGGAGAAAGGATAGTAGTCTTCATCGTAGAATGTGCATTTGAAGTGTGCAATTGTGCTCCATCCAAATGTTCACAAAATATTGATGCTGGATTTTCTGTATCCATGTATTTTATGACAAGATTGTAATTTGTACAAACTGGAGCTCATGGAATACTTCAATCATAATAATGACCATCATCATGATTACTGTATCTTCTACTCTTTCTACTTCTCTAATATCACAGTTTTGCGTTCCCAAAGTATAAGGGATTAGTCTGATTAACTTACACATTGACCCCATTTTACAGTGGTTTCATAACATAGAGAAAGCTTTTTCTTCAGCAATTTACAAAGGTTACATGTATTTATGGAGAATGAGTTGAAATTTTGATACTCTTTCAGGGATGTTTACTTTTGCCAGACACTTGGAATGTGAATTTGCATATTGCTTTTTATAGAGTCATTGTGTGTTTCTCTTCAATTGATCCGATATCCAGGTAATCTTCAGCTCAGCCAGTAGCGTCTGCTCCTCCAGCGAGTCTACCTCCCTCGTCAACACGATGAACCCTGAGGGCAGCAAAGCAGAAGAGAGCGGCGATCTGAGAAAATTCCAAAATATTCACTTCCTTTATAGGGTAACAATATGCTTCTCTTTGATTAATCTGTTTTTTCAGGTAATCTTCAGTTCAACCAGTGACATCGCCAACGAGAGGCAGAACAGTGTCTGCTCCTCTAGTGAGTCTACCTCTCTCGTGGACTCAATGAACCCCGAGGGCAGCAAAGCGGAGGAAAGTGGCGATATTCCAACTTTCAAAGAGTTTGACTTCTTGGAGGGCGAAGAAGGCGACTATAGAGAGGTAAATTAAATAGAATTATTGTGGAATCCTATAGATAGGTGTAATTTCTATTAAATGTGTATTTTGATTTACGAGGGCCAAAATACAAAAAATAGACATGAAAAAGAATACAAGAAGCCCTATATCTTGACCAGAATCTGTATGTATCTGTATGTGTTAGAAAAATTTTCAATGTGAATCATCAATATAGCCAATTAATGTTCCCAATGACACATAGCATTGTTAATGGGAATCAGAAATAGTATTGGTCCTTCGAAAGTCCCCTGTGGGATACCAAATAACATCTTACTTGGGGAAACAATCATAAACACATATTTTAGTATTCCTGTTTTGCTCCAGTGATTGTATTTAGAAAATTTAATATTGTTTACACATTTCTTTATTCATAAACTCTTAAATTGTGATAATATCATGTATGAAATACTATTATTCTCCTTTTAAATACCCCTTGGAATAGTTGGTTTTTCTTGTTTGTTTGTGTTTTTTTGTGTTTTTTTTAGGGTAAGCATTTTCTAAGTAAAGTTGTTCCTCAATGACATTTGAAAGATACATATTTATGGCAATGTTTAGTGGTTGGCTATTAGATTTTACTTTGAGAGGTATGGAATGTCACTGTGTATGATGATTCATATTCATTTTTACCATTTACATGTAAGCCTACTTCGAAGAAAGCTTATTTAGAGTTTAAATCATCGTTTAGCCATTTCGGGATGGGGCAAGAAGAATTCAGAGTCCATTAATATTTTTATTCATCACAGGATAAAGGATTCAACTGGTATGACAGCAGGCTTTCGTTGGAGGACATTGATTCCAGTGGAGTTCCTCATCCAGACAACGAGGGATCTAAGTATTCATCTGAGGATGAGGTAAAGTATATCCAATTTTACAGAATTATATAATCTTTTCTTTACTTTTAAGACCCGAAAAAAGGTACATGTATATATCATAACATTGCCAGTTTCTAAATATCCAAATAATAGGAAATACACCAAGTTCATAAGGAGAAACATAAAATGCAATGTAATTATATTTTAATGTGGTATTGATATTGTGATTTTCTTTAATCAAATCTCATTTGATGAAATATCTTTTGATTAGCTAGATATTTGAATATTTGGATTAGCAACGCAATGAAAATCATATTGATTTTTTGCCAATATGTGCAACAATTAGAATCAGTCGAAGACTGAGAAATTTTATTCATATTACCGATTTGATGGTTGAATATGATTATGATTTTACGGTAAATTTTGACATTTTATTCATTAATTCAAATGGCATTTCCCGGACAGTATAGTCTATTAGATGCAAATAATAGATAGTTGAAAACAGCCCCATCTATTCTGGAATGCCCCATCAGCAATATCCATTTAATGAATTCTTTGTTTTTATTTGAATCCTACAGAATAGCATATCGGGTGCTGACGATAACACTCTGAGCTTGGAGAACAGCCGTATTTACTCTGGAATGTCTCAAGACTTTATCCCTTCTCCTAGTGGCAGTGTCATCAGAAGAACTGCCTCTGGTTCCTTATCAAGGTCAGTGATTTATTTTTTATATATGAATCAATGTAAATATCACAATATGCATTGACTTTATTTGAAAAGAACTATTAAAATTCAATTTCATTGAACACTTATTGGAAGAATATCTCTTGTAAAACTCAATGCATGAGTGAGACGAATTTGGTCTCAAATGTTGTGCAATAGTTGAAAGAAAATCATTACCAAAAATTTCTGTGATGCCTTGTCATGTTATCTAGATTACCTAAAGCATAGAGGGATGAAAATTCCCCCTCCCAACCATTTGAGATTCAAAATGATTTAAATATTGCCTAAAAGTTTTATGTTATTTCTTCCTTTTTTCTATAGCGGTGGCAGTGACATTGACAGCATTACCTCGCCGATCTGCAACTCTCCCACCGCCAACTCCTCCTTCATCTACATCCCAGTGGACGAGGTGGAGGAGGCGTGGCAGAGTCACGTGGATGCGGTGATGGTGGACACTAGTGGGNTGATGGTAGTAGAGTTGACTGTGCTTATGCGGTACATGAACAGAATGTAAACCTGAGCTAGCAATGCTTTGATTGGTGTGGTAATGATGATGCAGTGGAGAAGGATATAAATATATTTGATGTGCCTATAATGCAATCATCTAATGAAAGTTTGAAAAATAGTGTTTGAGAAGCCTCACATCGACAACCAATTAGCCATGCAGCAAGGCAATTGCAAACTCATGAGAAATAGCTTACAGTATGAGGGATAGTTTAATGAATGTGAAAAATAAATTTTGTCTCTTTACATTTTAACAGGTGTTGGAGAAGGGCCCAATCATTAACCAATCACCTGTTCTTCAAATCGTCTATCATCTCATACACAACATTGATTTGATGGCAGCACCCATGCAGCAGGTCAATGACAACCTTCTAAGAGTTATCGCCAATTATGTACAGGTAAGAGAAAATTGATTTCATTATTTTTCCTTTGAACTTATCAAATAAAACTTACAGCGCAGAGAGCATCGATAAGGTGGACCTTAGCAATACAAGTATCCACCATTATTACTGTTTAACTGGGAATAACAGAGTTTGGAATGGAATTGGTTCATATTCTTGACCCATATCAGACTGTATTTCTAATGGAGCTGCATGCAATTCAAATTTAAAGTAGCCATGTCATCATTTTCTCACTGGTAAAGCCCCCTTTCCATTACGTTTATCACAAAAGTATTTTCTTTAAGCACTATATATGATTGATGATTCAGCTTCATTAGACTAGTTCAATGGGTTTCTAGTCTCTATTCATTATCACAGGACAGGATTTACATATCATACTTGAAGTAGCCATGTCAAACTGTTCTCACTGGTCAAGCCCCCTTTCCATGATGCATAACATGACATCATTTTCTTGAGACATGATTTTTTTAACTCATAATTTAGTTCATTTTTACCATAATATGAAGTTCTTTGACCATGGATTTTATTCTTGACCACAGGGTATTCACTGGCAAGATTCACTCAACATCCTTAAAGTAGCCGTGTCGAAGTCGTCCTCACTGGTTAATCCCCCATCCCATAGTGACCATCATAACCGGGTCGTCTCTCTGGCCCTAGATCAGCGGAAAGAGCTACCAGGACGCACAATGGAGTTCACGTTTGATCTATCACGGGTAAGCTTACTCTTTCTGCAGTTTAATATGTTTGTTTATGCATTACTTTCCCTTTAGAGGGATGAATATCAATGAATTTGATCAGCGAGTCATTAAAATATCTGAAAGTTGATTGGCTGAAACATTGGGTTTAGCAAAATGAAGAACAGCATAGTAACCATAGTAATCTACTTTGTGTGCAGAAATGTAAACGCATATTGGAGTATCAATTTGTTTAATTGATTTCTGAGTCAAATCATCATCTCACAAAAGAATTACTCATCTTTATTAATCAATTTGTTTTGATAATGTACAACTGGTTGTGTTTTATAAAACTTTGCGTAGATCTATGACTGTGTGAACGACTGGTGATCCTTTCTTTGATGCGATTCAGCCCCAGCATTTATCATTGGATATGAAAAGGTTCACCAGTCGATTGTACAGTCATGAGTAGATCTAGGCACAGCTTTATGAAATACAACTCTGGTTTGCAATCAGTTAGCTTAAGGTGCACGATATTGATTGCAGTTTGCATTACGACAATCTGCTGTTCAGTATTCCATCATGCTTGTTTAACTTTCATACCCTAATTCAACTTGTCTATACACGGACCAAATTCAGGCAGTTTATTTAGTGCCTCCCCTCTATTAGTCAGAGCAATCTAGTCTGAAGCAGAGTCTGATATAGCCACAGTGTGAATATTCAAATAAAATGGAAATGCAGGATGAAAAATAGTAAGGGGATTTAGTGATTGATATAAACGTCTGTGATTGGCTTTTAACATTACCACCCAAATGCTGTCTCTATGGCTTCAACCTAAATAAACTGAATAAACTGCCATGAATGGGTCTAGTATGCAGATTAAATTTAAACTAACCATTCATGTAACAATCTAGCAATAATGAGGTTACTACAAATATTCATGAGATGCCTCTCTGTATGAATATTCATGAGCTTGTTTTGATTTTATGAATATTGATGAGATGGTTTGTTTGTTTGCTCCAGGTTGTTGATCCAGAACATGCCTCCAGTGTGAGTTCCATAGACATTTTTGTTTTGTTTTGTTCTTCCGCACTCTTATGTGCCCCTTTCCTCTTTTGCCTTTCCCTTTTTGTATTCCGCTAATAGTGTTCTTAGTAACCCCAGTCT
Organism: Temnopleurus reevesii; assembly: GCA_036244855.1. NCBI lineage: Eukaryota > Metazoa > Echinodermata > Echinoidea > Temnopleuroida > Temnopleuridae > Temnopleurus > Temnopleurus reevesii. The sequence goes on along the minus strand of BQKZ01004780.1, from coordinate 3,958 downwards.
GTTCGATATTCACCCAAAGAAAGTCGGCAGTTTCTCACTATGTCATGCATGAATAATGAAGGATAATCACAATTTCTCATTGCAAATCCATTTAGATTTAGAAAATTGAAGTCAATGGACAAGAAGACTTACTAGTAATCTGCAAAAAAGAAAATTGTAAATGATTAAAATAATCAAACTAATGCAAAATCATCTTAACTGACACATGCAGGGTTTTTTTTCAATACAGTTACACAGGAAATAAAATGTGGGACTACAGCATTAATGCACACAATAGAGCCCACCTTCTAATCTTCATGTGCCCATTGCTCTATCATTAAACATCTTCCTCCAAAATCATTCAACTCAAAATATGTATCATTTTGTAGCATTATGCTTTCAGTGAAAGTTTTGTTCAAGGACAATTCTTCATGGTCCCTACAGAAAAGAAGATGTTAATGAGTCATTCACTTTTGGTTGAAGAATATTGACACTATTCCACTGTGTTCTTGTGTAAAGATAAATTTTAAAAACTAATTTTAGATAATTATGCCACTCTGGCTTACTTAGCCCAGTCGGAATAAAAAGCAGAGTGAAGAAAGAACTATATGAATATCTGATACAAAAATTACATTTAATTTTTCTGACTTCAGTGCAACTTGGTGAGGAAACTGTTAACTTTCTTTGAGCAGTACCATAGTTACCTTTTGCTATTAACAGCCACATGGGGTTTGACTCGCTCAATTTCCTTCTGCTTCTGAGTGCATATTATATGTATCTGCAATTTATACACTCACAGCTTCCACACTTGTAATGCCTACCTCTGGAACTCTTGCCCTCAACTACATAACATTTTGTAAGAGTAGGGTCATGTTTGAAAAAGGTGTTCATTTATCTACGGATGATCCTACGTGTGACCCTTTCTCAGGTGCGATTCACAGACATGATTTATTATTCAATGTAAGAAAGGGTTACCACGAGTGCGTAGATCTATGAACAACTTTATAATATGCAAACGTGGAATATTGAAATTAACCAAAATAAAACAATTGCAAAAATTTAATCTTATACAGTATTGTGTAAATTTAGTGTGTACCTCTTAGTGGTTGATATGAGGAAATATTTCTGTGTTATCAATATTTCCCCAATTATAAGACATTTGGTCCAGCTATTCACATTCAAATTTCTAAAAATAGAAAATGTTTCAGAAGTTTATTTGGCAGATCTAAAAAAAAGTCAAACCTGTTTTCAGTGGCTATCTGGCTATTGTGTCTGTCTGTAGTGGTTTAGATATTTCACTTTCCTCTAGATAGCAAAGTGCATTACAAACACGATATGAACTATTTTTTAAAAATTAAGTCAAACGGGAATTCAACGGTCATTTGTAATGCTATTCAAATTGGAACCAGCTTGTAATGGTTGTGTCTGCACAGTTGAATACACGGTGTACAGCTCTGTTGTCTGTGGCCCACTTAACTTTTCGGAAACAGTTTATATCGTTTTTACAGTATAGCAGCCTCCTTTCTAGTTGTAATTTGGTTAGAAATATATTTTATATAGTAGTGGCTACCTATCTCTAGTATACTGTAGTTTGCTGTTTCACTTTCCTAATGTAGAAATGTTTATCATACAATGATATGACACAGTGATAGTTTTCACCTATTTCACACACCTTTCTTAGAACCTGTTGTCAGAGGTCACCTGTCTTTTATATTCTTTCCTCTTAAGGCTGTTATAGACACACTTCTCTGGTATCTTTGTCATAGGGGATGTTGTTCAAAAGTTTCAATTGATTACAAATATTGATTGCAAATCAACTGCAAATCAGTTGCAAATTGTAACATGCATTTTCATTTGCCAATCGAACAGGACTCGCATGAAACAATGATTTTGATTGGCACGTTCCGATCAACTGCAACTTGCGACCAATTGTAACTTTTAAACAACGCCCCCTTAGACTTACAATTTTTTTATCCACTTAATAGCTTCATAAGTGTTTTAATACCACTACTGGCGGCATAGAGAGGACCTCGGCTCCCTGCATTTTCCCCTCTCATGCAATTGGGGCTTTGGTGCATGGTGCTTTCCTTCTTTCAAGCTGTAGGGAGAAAAAAAAATCCTTCCCACCTCCTTTGACAAATATATGGTCTGGCACTCAGCACACCAGAATTTTTCTTTTCAAGCCTTCTCACATTAGTGGATTTGGAACTAGCCATTCACATACATTTTTCATGTGACACTTAATTGAGTACTGAATTTGACTTTCAAATAATTTAGAGCACGATTTGGATTTGCTTGTCCAGTTTCACAATTGATCTTTATTTAGCTTGGAAAAATTTAGTGTCTAAAGCCTCCTTGCATCTTTTTTGGTGTTAGGAACTAAATCTTTATTGAAATTATGTCTCTGAAGGGAGGGTTTAAATTAGATCATGCTGCATATAAATGTCTTGTTCTTTTTTCTTCTGTAGTGCATTCACCATGTATCAGGTGGGATCAATTCCCATAAAAGTTACCAAGAATTTTGTTTTTTATTGCATCCTGAATTTTCATGACAGTTCCCTTATTCCCAGGAATTTTCATGCTGGATTTTTTTTTGGAAGAAGTAAAGAGGAGTTCAATTATATTTAGCATATTGAGCTCCATTTTAACATTGAAAATAAACATTATCCCTTGCTATGAAATATTAGATTTTAGTGTAATTTTGTGGGTGTTTCATTGATTGGTTGATTATGGCTTTTCTACCTCTAGTTTTTCCTAATCCAGAATTTTGTGTGCAGTTTGTAGCAATCGCTTTCCTGCATGCATATTCTCTTGTTTCTATTTATTGTAACATAGTATTTCTTATTCCTACTCTACATTCTTTCTTTAGAAACTGATCTGTAGTTGGAATTGTATTTTTCTATTTGACTTCATATGTTTCTATTTGACTGAAGTATGTGTGTAGATGTTTACTATTATGTTATTTAGAATAGAAATTAAATGTAAACATTTGTTTGCTGTGGTTGTAAACAAAAGATAAATACCTCTGTATTTGCGCCTTCATCAGCAGGAATTTCATGTTTATCTTATGAAATTTTTTTATGGAACATTAATCTTAGTGACCAAATTTTTAAATCAAGTTTAGATAACTTTTAACATGCTAAGTATGTTCAGAGTTTAAAAAAATATTCCTTTTTGCTATCAAATTGTATTAAAAGCAGCCTCTTCTGCATTGTAAAATCAGTAAAGAGCATTCAGTACAAACAAAATCATACACACCCATGAATTTCTATACTCTCAGAAAATGCAAACATTTTTCTATACCTTTAAATGCAAAAATGCAAACACATCTTGTCATTTTATTCCACATGTATAAAAGAAATTTTGCACAAGTATCACTTTGTGCAATCAATGCTATTAATTTTTTATTCTTAGAAAGTGCAAAGGGGATTTTTTTTTACATTCTTAACAAATTAAAGTTAGAAACATCATTCATCAAATATGATATAAAAGTACTGATCTGCACAATTAACCCAGGTATTGCTCCATCAAGTTTTAATACGATGTACACTTAAAGAGGAACCACCCCTGGAATTGTCGTGCTGTCATAAACTGCAGAAAAATCAGATGAACAAACTGTCAAAATTTTAGCAAATTCGGACAATCCGTTCAAATAAAAATTTCCAAAGGTATGAAGATCACTGCTTCTGATAGGATCCGTGCCCGTCAATGTTGCCAATCGCACAGATGCCTATCAGCGGCAGGGATCGATCATTATATTGCCGTGATTTTAAAAATCCATAACTTTTGAATGGGTTGTCCGATTTGGCTCAAATTTTCACAGTTTGTTCATCTGATTTTTCTTCATTCAATGAGAGTACTTCAATTCCAGGGGATAGTTCCCATTTAATATCTTTATTATTATTGGTATTTCCCTGCATTTGTTTTTGTGATTTTTTTTTCACTTGATTGCTGTTGATTACAAGGTTTTGATGATGTT
>BQKZ01004779.1:9560-46866 GCA_036244855.1 Temnopleurus reevesii | reverse complement strand
GCGCTTTACTCCTCATTTGGCTTTCCATAGAATTTGTCAAAAGTTAATCATGGCAGCCCACATAAACACGCTTCTGCAAAATCTCAACAATGGTTCTGATCTCTTATCTACTCTTGAAGGGATCAAAGTTGTGCTCAATACGACCCATCCATCAGAGCTGAAGGAACTTCTGAAGAATGTCTCCTTTGATCCAGTATTTTCATGCCTCAACTCGACAAACAGGTATTGATTCTGACATGACTTGCAGTTTCACTGAGTGAGCGGCGATCACTTGGCTACAACGCCTGAAACTTCGGGCGCGAATGACACCGTGTTTCCGCTCGTGACACGAGCTGTCACTGCACTGTCAGCAGTACTATTAATATTATTTCACCTAAAATTGATAAAGTTAAACGTTTGTTAATTTTTTCCTATCATATCTTTTATAGTTGGGGTATAAAGCATCAGGGAAGTCTGCGCACCTAAATTTTCAGCTTGAATTTGAAAAAAAAAAAACATGAACAAGATGAAGGTCAGGGTGAAACTATTAAGGTCAACGACAAAAGAAGTCAATTCAATGAATTTCCTATTCAATTATATTAATGTGATATTATCACAGATTTCCCAAACATTATGTATGAATGATACATATCTCGGCAAAATCAGACCAGGAACAATGTCATTGTAGATGAAATAATACACCCCTCCAATTTTTGCAGTTCAAAGTATTTGGGACCCTTCGGCCTTCTCTGCATCCGGTTCATGTGGTTGGAGACTTTCAGGAAAAAGTCTTGATTACACGGAGCGTGCGAGTTATATCGTGAATGTCAATGAGGCGCAGATTAGCAACCTGGTGCAGAGGAGGATGCCCATACTATACATTTTTGAATTGATTGTTGTTGGTAATTCAGTATACATAATTTAAAAAAAAATAATTAAAACTCAACTGATTCAACTGAGTCTACCTTAGAGTTGGACTAGATACGGATAGCTCTCTAGAATAGATTTTTTTACATTTTTTGACATTGTCACTACTCCAGAGAGCTATGGAGTTGATGCCATATCGCCTGTGTAGCAGCAGGATAACTCGTTTGAAATTCCCCCAAATCATACTTTTTAATTCACAGATCACAATTTTATAGGGTTTGGAACTTGCATGAGGTTCCAGCCCTCCCTTTCCCCCCACAAAATACAGTAAATGGGACTTACCAGGAATCCAAAAGTGAGATTTTATCTTCCTCTCCACGTCCGTAGCAGACTGATACACATGTTGTTGTTGACAGTCAAATTTTAATGACAATGAAGATCAATGACTTACGTTGTAAACATTTGGCTCGAGGCAAAAGGTCAATTTATTGGAGTTCTTTGTCACTTTCATGAATTAATATTAATAAAATAATGTGAATGAAAAAGTATGATTTGGGGGGATTTCAAACGAGTTACATGTATCCTGCTACACAGGCGATATGGCAACAACTCTATAGCTCTCTGGAGTAGTGATGTAAGCTTCTTCTCAGTTCTCTGCATTCACCCCACAAACTCAATTATAACTCAATCCAAATCCACAGGCAAACATAGGCACCAAAAATAAACGAAGTATGAACTCATACAAGTGTAAAAAATGTAAAAAAAACTATCCAAGAGAGCTATTGTAGCTAGTTTTGTCTACTTTTACTCTGGCCAAATATTTTCATTTTAAGGTTGATAGGAAAAAGAAGCCTTGGTTTACAAAGTCAGTATTGTTTCCACAAATGGTTGGATTAGCACTCGAGTGGTTTTGTCTGTATTTTTGCACAATTACATACATGTACTTCAAGGTAGGAAGTGCTCTTTTATGTGTAAAATCAGGGAGTAAGTGCAATAGCTATAGCGTGCTTTCTAATTTTTTTTGCAGTGCCTATGTAAGCTGGTGTCTTGGGCTATGTAATCCCTTCCTTCAGAATAAGTGCAACACAGAAAGAATGAACAAATTCATTTTTATTTGTTTTTTAGTGATAAACTTAGCTAGTAAACATGTTTCAGAATGTGGCATTACCTGTTTGATTTTCTGCAGGAATGAGCTTGAGTTGAGCAGAGATATCCTGACCGTCTTACTGGACAATGTTGATGTGGAGGTGATGCTTGCTCAGTTCAGAGATGAGCTTTGTATGGGGCTAGGTCATCCACAGGAAGACATCCGGGGTCTATGCCTTAAACAGGTCAGTTAAATCTTACAATTAATGCTATCATTCTTTCTCTCTATCTTATTAAAAAAGATTGAATTGAAGTTTTAATTAGTAGATGAAAGAAATAGATAATCACTCTTTGGTATGAATAGAGATGTTTGTGATTAATTCCGCTGGGTGACGTAATGATAGATAGAATTTATTCAATGTTGTCTCCAACGGCCCACAAAGGGATGCACATGCTATACTGCTGTGTGAAGTTACCCGGAGGCTATGAAAAAAATTCATAGGCTGTACCGGGTGGGACTCGAACCCACGACGTCTGAATTTTTTCATAGCCTCCGGGTAACTTCACACAGCACTAGCAGTATAGCATGTGTACCCCTTTGTGGGCCGTTGGCGACAATATTGAAGAAATTCTATCTATTAATAGAAATATTGGCCCTATTGTTCTTGGAATGGGCTATAGTTTAAGTCAAAATGCTTTGCTTACCTGTTTTCACTATAAAATTGAATACAATCTGGTCACAGTAGAATCACTGGACTAAATCTACTGTTCCTCAGCTTTTATAGTGATAGGTAGCCAAAAACTCTGACTTGCGCTGTATGTATGGAATGAGATCAATCACAATAGGTTAAAGGTGTAGATTTGTAATGGTCGGGATGCAGAAAGTGATGTGAAACAAGACGATGTATTCACAAGTTGCTTTACGTACTTAAATATAACTGGGTACGAAATGAGGAGAGAAAATTGTACGTATTCTGGAGTATTTTACGTCAAACATGCCAATCAGCCATGATTCCTACGGTGTGCTAAATGCTTTGGCACGGGGTAGCGTCGGCCCGGAATGGGCGGAGCGATCAGTGGTATTGTCTGTGGTGTGTGAGTTCGCATTCATTTTGTACGTGAAGCATGTTGTGCTAGGGAGGGAGACCGCAGTATCATTTTTTATTTTGCGATAATTAAGCCATTTCTTGATCGATTTTAATCAAACAAGCTATGAACATGCTCTAATTTACCATTGAAAAATTGGATTATGGTAATACTTGTACTACAGCTCACAAAGTAGTTAAATATCTGAACCGCCATCCTCCCAAAACTGGTCTATCTGTTTAACTTGGAGGTGAAAATAAAATTCACAAGAAAATTTGAAAAGGCACCACAATACATTTACTGAAGTCACTCAAGATGCAAGCAGTTAATTTCACATTGTAATACAACTTTAAAAGTATTGTCATTTCTATTTTGAGGTTATACAATAAATTCCTTCATTTAAAAACTGATCAATAATTGATTATTTTTTGTTATTTGTTCTGAATAGCTGAAGAGAGCAGCCAATGAGCCATCAGGTTTGGACATCCTCCTCTCAGACGCAGACCTTCTCTCTCTTGTCATCTCAAAGGTTGCTGACGATAGTCTTGGTGTTGCTAAGATTGCCATGGTGATACTGCAGGTTGCTGGGTCAGATGCCAAAGGTCAGGGGTTACTCTTTGGAGGTCAGCAACTTGCAAACTTTAAGAGTGTGGAAGCCAGGAATGATACAGTTCGCTATAGGGTTTTTGAGGTGAGGGAATGTAAGGCTGCTAAGCATTCAGATTTTATTAAGTATTATGAATTGCCTTTTCTTACATATTTGTTTATTTATTTATTTATTTATTCATTTATTTACAGATCAATATATATTTTTTCCTTTGTGGATTGGATTTTTTTAACCTAGGATAATTGTGGTCCAAGTTTCAGCTCTGTAAAATTTCATTTTGTAATATCCTGAGCCATCAAGAATGATTAATGATATTGTCCTGAGGTACTGTGTGTGTGAGAAAATGTATGATTTGGCAAGGAATCAATGAAAGTTTGGATACAATGGGATAATATTATACAGAGCCCCCAACTATAGCAGTATTAAACTATGGACAGGATTGCCTCGTTAAAACAATACTTGGTTTTCTCTTGAAAACAATGAGAACATGCTCATCGAAACGTCGAGAGTGGGTAGGTCCTTTTTATTACCACTCACATTTCCAAGAAAGATATCTCGTTGTACTTTGAAGCATTCTTCTCATCAATACTTGGTATAGAAATAAATGAATTAAAATTGAATTATGCTTTAAGTATCAACCCACAATGTTAAAAATATTCCCTTTCTTTGGTTTAGGTTGTAGTAAACATTGCTGCTTCATCGCTATCAGCTCTTGAGAAAGTAGAATCCTCCGGCTTTCTCCAGGACCTCATCTCAGACATCAACACCGATGACATCCTTATCCAACTCAACGCCATCGAGATGCTCGCTAACCTCTCCATATCCCAGCATGCCCTCCACTTCCTGGAGCAGCAAGGGGTCATGGGAAGGCTGCAGAACCTCTTGATCGGTGCCCAGGCTGACACTTCGCAGGATTTCCTCATTGGTCCTATTATCAAGTTCTTTGGCACCGTGGCACACTTTGACCCCAAGGAGGTTACAGAGAAGCACACTTCCTTCCTCAGAATCACCTTTGACCTTCTGCCGTCGAATGATCCTGCCTTGGCTTGTATCGCCGTGGAAACGGTGGGGTTTATTGGACGGACTGTAGAAGGGAAGCAGACCCTTGATAAGCAAGGTATTTATTAGTTGTTACTCATATGTGTATGATATGTGTATTCTAGCGGAAAACATAGTGTTGGATGGGATAGGAGTTATTCCAAAGTGAAGTGATATTGAACAGTTTTATTGTTGAATAAAAGGATTGAAAAAGAAAATAGGTGAATTGATGTATACTAGTAGAGCACACGCCCTGCACAATTTGATACGTCAGTAAAAGAAATTTTACTTGTGCCACTAACCGTTTTTTTAACTGGCTTTGCTCATGGTGGATTCAAAGGGATTTTACGACTTCTTTGGCTGAGATTTTCAACTTGATATTTTAGGTTTTGTATCCAAATTATTTTTCTCATTGTGAAATGTTTATTTCCACAATCATACATTTTGTGATTTTCATTATAGTCTTATTTTTAGACTTATATTATAAAAATAATTTTATATAATTCACAGTCTGAACATAATTCTAAATTCTATTCTTTCATTTGTAATTTTGTTGTTTATAATATTGGCAGGACAATGTATGCTTAACGCTTTGAAGCAGATTGGAAAGTTGCTGGTTCAACCGCCGGCTGAGATGAGAACGAGAGCTTTGGTGGCCATGCAAGATCTATTCACACTGCGGGTAGGTTCATTCTCCTCAAGAAAAATTACAGAAAGAGAAAGGGTGATGATCGAAAAATTGTGATATACAGTTAGGACAAGAGATAAAAGATACCATTGAATCGTTTTCATGTAGGATCCCTGTGGGAAAATGGGTAAACGGTAGCTTTCTTCTTGGGCTTAACTGTTCTGTAAATTTATGTAGAGCACAAAATGAAACAAGCCGTTTGACAAGTTTTAAGTGTGACTTTTTAACTAGATACCTAGACCTCTTCTCCCTTCACCAACCTCCATTTGCAGATTTGTTTGTCTTACACACAGAGACAAATAGCAACATTTATCACACACATATAACCAAGACTGCACTTAGATGGGTGGGAGGCAGAGATGGGTTTTAAAAAATCTGAAATACAAAAAAGGTCCTTTTCTTCTTCTTCTTCTCCTTCTTCTATTTTTTTTCAATTTCAAATTTTTACAAGGGTGCCTGCCCGCGACTCTGCGCTCCCTTCCTTCCTTTGAATATTTGTCGGAAGAGCATCAAACAGATGGTCTATTGAGTATGCAGGTTATATAATTAATGCATCTATCTGCACAATCCTTGAACCCTTTTTTCACTCATGATCACCTATTCTCATCAAATCTTAGACCAAATCTTTTTCTAAGAACTGTGTGCTGTCTTCTAGCATACAAAGAAATGGAATTATCTATCAATATTTATTTTGATAATATTGATAACAAAGCTTGCATATATATAGCACGTATTCAGGCAAATTGCTCTATGCCCTTCAAATTATTTTAGCGTCTCCTAAGCTCAATGTCAGAGTTACTGTGTAAACAAATATGTTTTTGCCTGCGCTGGGTCACTTAAAGAGAGTTTGATTACTGAAGTTCATTTGACAGGCTGTTCCATGTCTTCAGTCAATAGAAGTCAAAGCTACATTTGTCCTTTTTAAAGCCAATCCTAGGAATATTCAAAATCAGAGAGTCTTTACTGGTGCAGAGGCCATAGTTTTAGCGACGAGGCAGGGATAGAAATGAAATAAGATGTTCTGGTGCGATTTTATGCATACTTGTAAAGATTATCAGTGCAACTTTATAAGTTGATGAACCATCCTTATCTTTATTTTCATAGGAAGAGCACCACACAGATGACCTACTTAGTATGCAGGAGAGATGGTTCACTCACCTGTCACCCAAGCCGTTAGATCTCCTTCTCTCACTCTGTAAGCAACCATTCACAGAGATCCGATGCAACGCTCTTCTGATCCTACGAGCTCTCGTCAATCAGCCATGGGCAGCTTGTATTCTTAATCAGGTATGGGTTTCATCAACAGATCACTTTGTTGTTATAGCAGTCATGCGTAACAAACATTATACTCCTCACTGTTTCTATCTTATTTGGGTTTATAAGAAGGTTCTGATATCAATGACTGAGGCGTCGTGGCGTGCGCCTGAAATCAAGCTGTGTGGGACAGTCAAAGACTTTGGTTAGTTCCTGCCTGTCGGTTCGAAGCCTGGTCGCATATCGTCTTTCGGATGGAGACGTTACGATGGCGATCCTCTTTCTCTCTTCTTCTTCTGGCGTAAATATTCAGAATTGAATGGTACACACCTCTAAACTACATCCTTTCCTTTCCAATATATGTAGTTTATTTATGTCCTTTCAATTGCCACTTGTATTCATGGCCTTCATTCATAAGGAAAATCTCCTTTTAGTTTGTCTTTAAAGTGCCTTGCTGGAATACTCCCACAAACCCAAGGGAATAGAAATTTGCATGTTTGCTATATGCATGCTTGCCTGAATCCAACAAACCAAGGTAATGATACTGCTAGCGTGAAAGCATTATTGTGAAGTGGTATTGACACTCTCCTTTGTTTGTTCCTTAAAAGAAGAGTCTACCCAAAACAGAAGCAGAAAAAATTGGTCAGTAAAACAAAAAAGATGTTGCCAATTCGATGACATCATGGGTGCACAACTAACCAGGGTTTTCATTATATATATGATACAAAATCTGTCATTTTTACAGAAAGTTGCAAAGTTTGTGTGAATGTAAACATGCAAATTGTGGATCTACATATCTATCATATCCAACGGTTAAAGTTTTGAGAAAATCATATTTTTGGGGAAAGAGTGACATTTTATGACATTGATGTGAATGTAATTTGGTCAGTTGTGCACCTATGACGCCATCAGTTGCCAATTTGTCTAGCTATATAAACGTTCATAACTTTCTTAATAATATTAAACTAGTTGTCCAATTTTTTTCAAACTTTTTTTGTACTGTTCATCTAATTTTTCTCCTCCTGTCGAAGAAATATTATTTTTGGGTAGACTCTCCTTTTAAAATGCTATGTATGCTGGTATACACAAGGCTAAAGCCAGGGTAATAGGATTACAAAAGCGTCTTGAGCAGTGTTTTGGTTATGTTTGGTTTTGTTCTCTGTAAAGTAAAAACAACTCAAAATAAAAAGAATTAATATACATGAATATATACAAAACTCAAATGAAGTACAAATATGAATAATTGAAATGATAAAATTATCATAGGAACACTCCATTCAGAACCATTAACATAATGGCTCTGTGCTTCCTGGAGGTCAAGGAAGAATTGTGCTCTGTATAAATTTGAGGAATTATTATTATTCATTGCTATACTATTCTTCTTATTTATTATTTTTATACAAAGCATGTTTCAAAGGGTTGGAGCAGCATGAGAAAAAGAATAATCTCCCCACGTTTGTGATGACCTTGGTATAACAAGGGAGCCGGAGTTGGATGAGCTAAGACTCCTAGGAGGAGTGAATCATTATTGTTTATTGCTATACACTGTATTATTAATATTTTTACTCCAGGAGGCCGGGTTTCTGGAGTATATCTTAGACAGGACAACAGAGCCAGACAAGGAGGGCAAGGAGACTAAGTACTCTGTGGTGAAAGCACTCGCTGAAGCTTCGTCGACGGCTGAAATCTTTGGGAGGCCCTCTTTGTTGAGATTGAAGGAGTACGTCAGAGAGGGTCCTTTCTATGTCAGAGTACAGTCAGAGGTCGCCATGGAAAGTGGATCATGAGGAAAGTGATTTAGATCTTGGATTCCTGTAAAGACTGCTGGGTCATTTTGACCTTGAGTGTTAATGCACTTTGAAAATGTTTTATTGGCTTGGATGTACATTCAACACCTGCAACTTGATTGGAACTACATTATAGTCAAACCTATAAGCCCAAGTCATATAGAAGCTCGGGATCAACACAAGTGAAAATGACACTGTGTTAAGTTCACAGTCAACTGCCTCCGAACAAGGAGTCATGTTACTTTATGGGCTTGTGTTCTTAATCCTACTTAATATATGTAGACTTCTATTCAACAGCCATTTAGTTATGATCCTTGCATGTTGTATTTGTATTTCAATAATTGAAGTGTGGATAGATTACAATATCTAAATATTTATGTTCAATATTTCAGAATCTTTAATGCAAGTTCTAGCCCCAAAACGTTAGAATGGCAAATATATTTCTGTAATACATTTGAGAATCAATTTTTTTCGCCTCCTATTCATCAAATTATCGTAGACTGTCATTTTTCATTCAAACAGCTTTCCAAGCTCAATTAGCTAAGTCATAATTGTCATTGATTTTTATTTTTCATTGAATACAAAGGTTATATTACGTGTGTTTTAGCTCAAAGCTGTAAAATCTTTTGTGTTGTTACTTATGTGATAAGTACATGTAGCTCAACATGTAAACTTCTCTGACATTTGCAGCATGTTGAATAGTAATTTAATTTCTGAAATGAATTATGTGTCACATATTGTGGTTAAACCTTGTTGATACAGTACTCAAAAAGAGCCACTGGAAAAAAGAGCATCTATTTTGAAATTTTCATGAGCCCAACAAGCTTTAAAAAAGCTTATACAGTGGAAACTCGTTATGAAGAGATCTGATATAACAAAATATCTGATATGAAGAGGTAACAAATCTGGTCCCTAATAACTTTTTTTTTTAATTCTGCTTTAAAGAGATTACTGCTGTAACATGTTAATTTTGATAGTCCCAAGCACCTTGTTATACTGAGTTTCCACTGTACTTACAAATGTAAGACTTTTTGTGTGTTCCAGCAATAAAACTAAGATTATAGTTGAAATTTAAAATGCCTTTGGAATTGACATTTAGAAATGATTTTCCCTGTAATATGTGAATAAGATTAACTTTACTGATATGATAACTGTATTATCTGCAAAGTGTTTGCTTTCTGAAAGCTCACTTATTTATGTAAACCCGTCATCCAAATAACTTGGTCCTTTCTAAAGCCTTTTTATGCAGGTTAAATGAATACATTGCTCATATTTAGGGTTTGATATTTCTTTAGTGTAGGCCACTTTGATTCTTTTATTCTCAACAATAAAATCGTTTACATTTTGTTGCATGTTGCAGTGAACATTTCTAGAATGCAGGGTGCTATAAGATTTGTTTTCACTACTTGCCCTACTGGGCAATCGGTTTTTCTAATCACTTGCCCGAACATTGAAGTCTCTTGCACAAAACATACATGTAAAGGAAACCAAAAGCAGCTGCACACATTGGCCCGTATTCCGATAGCGAGGTTTAAGTTAACCCTGGTTTAAATATGTGGTTTAAGTATGGGAAGCCAAAAGAAGCTTGAATCTATAACAGTCGATGTTTAATGTACCAGCACATTTGGCACTAATAGTATTCAAAACTGTCTCGGAATAAAAACTTCAATAGTTTTCTTCATTATTAGAGCATTGGGAAAAAGAGCAGTTAACATAAGAATTATTCATTGTAAATAAAGTTTTGGCACTTTTGGCTATCCATACTTAAACTACAGATTTAGACCAGGGTTAACTTAAACCTCGCTATCGGAATACGGGCCATTATGTTTGGCTAAGCTGGCAGTGAAATTGGTTAAATGGTAGAATTTGAAGTGAATTCTCATAAAGATTTCACTGACAGTCAATGATTTTTTTACTCTTGGACCATAACTTGCCCATTTGTGCAAGTGACAATTTGGCTTACTAGTACTCGTCTGATGGCTAATTTTTGTTGCCCCGGGAATTCCGGCATGTGGGTTTGTAGCACCCTGAAATATATTCGTACATCGATGATGTTTTTCTTTCTTGCTAAGGTAAAACATTGTTTACAATTTTGCAAATGTTTAAAATTGAAGAAATGCAGGTTGGGCATTAAAATTTGTCAGTATTCAATTGATATAATGTATTTTATCAATCTATATCATCGAGTTCTTCTATTAGACCCCTTTCACAATCAGTCACAAGACTGCATGTGATCGGGCATTCATGTGAATTAAGTGTGAAAGGATCTGAATGATGTAGTCACACATTGATGAACTACCCTTTTTCGGGTGGACTTTCCTTTTAAGCCACTTTATAGTTACAATAGACCACTTCCGTAATGTATTCAAATTTATTTACGTCTGCCCCAAATCAAACTATGTCTTCCGCTGTCAGAAAATAATGGGAGTACAATAGTCAGAATGCTACTTGCATACATTAACGTTGCTAGGTTGGACAAACATTGTAGCTTGACCAACCTAGCAACAGCCACCGCATGCTATCCACATTCCTTCTATTGAAATGTCATTATTAAACAGCAGATGAACAATTTTGTTCATTGTGCGTTTGACAAAGAAGCATGCATAAAATTTCAATACACTATGAAACTGGTCTATTGAACTACAATTGATGTGTTCCGGCTGTATACATATTACTTGTTCCTATGTCAGACAAGCCTCGGCCGAGCTTTCAGGTTGTTAAGTACAAGCTATGTGTAAGGAGAATGTATGAAATCCGCATTTCTTGTTATAGATCCATTATTGCAGAAATTTGCAGGGGAAACACTCGACTCACAAAGAATTTCTTCAGATTGTGCTTGACATATATGTAAGCATTTTTTTTTTTGCATTTCCCCTGCAAACTTTTGCACATAGGGACAACAAGATCATTTATCCCTAGCATACATGGGCTCTTTACACCAACATGAGACATAAGACTTAGAAAGTTGCTAGAAAGTTGCAATCAATTGCAAGTTGTATGTTATTGGCATGCTTAAGAAAAAACATTGTTTCATCCGCGTTTTGTAAAAAGCGCAAACTGTGAATAGAAATATGGATTTCTATTTGCAACTCATTTATAGTTAGCATTGCAATCAATTGCAACTTTCTAGCAACACTACTTAAGTCTGTGCATTCCTTCTCCTTGTCTTGTCTCTTCTCTCCTCTCCCTATCTTTCTCTTTATCATTATCATTCTTGCTTTTGTTTTGTTATCTCTCTCTCTCTCTTTCTCTCTCTCTTTCTTTCTCTCTCTCTTTCTCTCTCTATCTCCCAACACACTATCTGTCCCTCCTTTTTTATTTCTCTCTACCACCCCCTCCCAATTTCAATCTCTTTACTCCTCTCTCTTTATACGTGCAGGTTCCTTCTTTTTTCTCTTTCTCTTGATCTGTTTCTCTCCTCTCTTTTCTAACTTTTATTTCTACCCATCTTGGATCAAGATTATAGAATATGTAAGGATTCAAAATTGTAACAGCAAAAGAAATGTACAGTTTTATTGCCAAATATTTTCTAAATATTGCACATTATTATCAATTTGCATCCAACCCACTGAATAATATATTCTTTCTACCTACTGTAAATAATCTGAACATTTTTAACACATTTCCACTTGCAGTTGTGGACAGTAAATATATCAAATGTATAATTTAATCCCAAAACTGCTTATTTTTTTTTTCTTAACATACTATATTTCTCTAAAAACATGGATCACTTGGATCTTTACACATATTTACATGGTTATTATTAGTGGTAGTATGCTGATATAGAGCAACTTAAATCCAAAAGGTTTACAATGGCAGGAATATTTATTCTTTGAAATGCGAAGTGCGCCGTGAATGGCTGCCGGGCTAAGGCCAGGGTAATGATAATGTAAAGCGCCTTGAGCACTCAGCAGAGTGGATACATGCGCTATATAAATTGCATCTAATATTATTATTATCATTAATAGCTATTATACACTTTGAGTGAATATCAGTCCTAAAGCGCTGCTTTGAATATGTCTTTTGGGGTCAGTGAAAATCAAAGCCTTCCAGTAAAGCTCTGTGTGTGAATGAATAAAGAATTCAACACATTGAAAACATCAATCCATTGTATAATACTACTTCAATTTTGGAATTATTGTTTTAAAAAATATCTATATCAAATAGATGTTTGAAAACTTGTTCATAACCATTTAATCATGTACACAGATTCGTGGTATGGCAATTTCAAATTAAATGGCCAAATTCTCAACAATTAATGGGTTGAAAAATAAAAATCTAAGCAAAAAGTTGTTATCTGTGGTAAATACATAGAAGCACATATAGATATGACTTTGAATAGGCTCTTATGAAGGCTATAACATTGAGCAAAAGATTTTCCTTTGTTGAAGAATAGATGGGATTCTATTTAAGCAGTTTCCCATCAAATAATAATAATGATAATAATACACGGCTTTTATATAGCGCTTATCAACTCTTCATTAGAATTCTCTAAGCGCTCTACAATTGCAACATTATTACCCTGGCTTTAGCAGTGCAGCTATCAGGCGCATCGGCTTTTTCAAGGAATAAATTCCTACCAGGTATCCATTCACCTCACCTAGGTTGAGTGCAGCACAATGTGGATGAATTTCTTGCTGAAGGAAATTGACGACATAGGTGGGATTCGAACCTTCGACCCTCTGGTTGAAAGGCGAGAGTCAGAACCACTATACTACAGTGCCTCCACAGTACTCCACAATACTGTACCTGAAGTTTCATCTTTTGATTGTCTTATACTTCTTCGTTAGCCTATCATAGGATTTGTCACAAATTTTCATATAGAATCCTTATGATTCATGGCACATAAATCAACCTACTCCGTGTGACTAAAATCTTTAATATATTTATCAAATCAATAACAGTACTGTCAAGACGAACTGCACCACTTAAATTTTGCCAAAAGTTGTGAAATACGATAATATGAGATATCATTTGTTCAATGTCAACAGACTAATTGTTTCTCTAGATTCATCATATTTCTAGCTATTCTTTGACTATTATATATGTATTCATTTAATATTCATTTTCTTCTTCCTACTAAAGAAATTCGCATTACAAAGTACAGCTGTTATTATGTGATAACTGATAGGATGAATATAGTAATGACGGCCATGAAAGCTGTCTTGAGAAACCCGTTTACTGTCAGTCGGAATATGCTTCCCGCGTTGTGCGTCGTCTGCACGATGCGAGTCTTGGTCGGAAAAATAACATTATCGAATCCTCTGGCGATGTGGTCACGGGCTTTGGACCAGGTATGAGGGCCGTTTAGTCGGTAGCCGGCGGGGTAGGCGGGCCCGAAGAACAGCTGGAATGCGAGCCAAGGGTCGCTGAACAGCAGAGATTTGATGTTTGGTTTAGCTCCTATGAAATCGGCGATGATGTCTTGATAGGGAAGAGGAAGTGTCTGGTGGTTGGAAAATTACATAGAGATGTTAATATTTTGGGGCTTAAAAAGAGGGAAATCGCCATGATGCGATGTGCGCAATGCGCATCATAATTATGATATTGCAGTCACTAGGTTGTTTTGCCATCATTTTTCATACACATATCAGCTAGTGTTTCCCATCTTCTGCACTCTTCTGCACTCTTCTGCACTCTTCTGCACTCTTCTGCACTCTCGAGATGGATGAGGGAGATGTGGAAAAGGTGGGCGCTATGATGAAGAAGAAGATGATGATGATGATGATGGTCCGGTGGTGATGATGATGATGGCAGTGGCCATAATGATGGCAATCAATGTGATGCTGATATGATAATGATAATGATGATGATGGTGATGATGATGATGATGATGATGATGATGATGATGATGATGATGATGATGATGATAATGCCGGATGATGGTGATGATCATGATCATGATGATGATGATGATGATGATGATGATGATGGCAGTGGCCATAATGATGACAATAATAATGATGGTGATGTGATGCTGATATGATGATGATGATGATGATGATGATGATGATGATGATGATGATGATGAGTTATTTATTTATTATTTATTTATTAGAATATATTTCAACAGGATAAAAACAAGATCAGCAAAAGCTGTTTTACATCAAGTTCCTGATCAAGGCAACAATGAACAAATAATTGATACAAAATAACATAGAATACAATTTATAATAAGTACAATTAAAATGCCGATAGAAATACAAAATGAAAAGAAACTAGTAGTACAAAGATTGCAAAACACTGCTCATAGAAAATCAAACAATGAAGATCATTGTATGAAAATAAATGGCTTATACAAAAAAAAAAACATATTCTTATATGATCGCTTAAATGATGATATGGATGAGATATTTTGAAGTTCGGTTGGGATTAAGTTCCATAATTTGATTGCACTGTACTTAAATGATTGTTTAAAACATTCAATGTTAGGCTTTGGTTAAACAGCATTAAGTGAATTCACATTTCTTGTATTAATCCCATGCCTATCAAACAATTCAATATCATTGCACAGTCTAATGGGTGCAAGGCCGTATATACATTGGTAAGCTAAAACGTTTAAAAAGTAGTTCCTCCGTGTATCAAACGATTGCCATTTTAATTTTTCAATCAAATCACTTGAACTTATAGAGAAATCATATTCTTTTAAAACAATACGTGCCGCTCTCTTCTGTAGTCTATTAAAAAGTTCCCTGTTTTTTCAATGAACAATTTCCCCAAACGGAGCAGGCATAATCTATACATGGTTGAATAGTCGTTTTATAAATAGTATTTAATATATCCGTGTTAAGCGTAGAACTTAAATGTCTTAAAGCATGTAACTTAAATGAAATTGATTTACAAAGAAGTTTGGTATGATAAGTCCATATAAGATGACTATCAAGATGTACTCCTAAATATCGGAAGGTTTCAACTTGATTAAGATGTTCACCATTTAGTGTAAGATTTAGTTTTCCTTTGCACTTTGATTGTCGAGTAGAGAAAAGCATGACATTTGTTTTACTATAATTTTCAAACGATTTTTACAGTACCAATCATTAATTTCACAAAGATATACGTGTAGTTTTGATTCAATGCTTCTTAGATTTGATTCAGATACATAAACAATAACATCATCAGCAAAAATATTACAACTACAATTCGAGATACTTTGAACAATGTCGTTGATAAAAATAAGAAAAAGGTCTGGTCCCAGGACTCCTCCCTGTGGAATACCTACTGTTAAATTGATATCTTTAGATTGCTTTCCATGACATCTCACTACTTGTTTTCGATTTGATAAATAATCCTTGAACCATGAGAGTACGTTTCCAGTAATTCCATATTTTTCTAATTTAAAAAGAAGTAACTCATGGTCAATCGTGTCAAAACATTTCGATATATCCAAAAAAGAGGAAAAACCGTTTCATGTTCATTAAGCGCGCCAAGCCAATCATCAACAACACGATGAAGACATGTAACTGTAGAGTGATGTTTCAAAAAGGCGGACTGATCAGAAGAAATAAGATTATTTGACGTAAGATAGGAGTGGAGACACTTTTGGACTAATTTTTCCATGATTTTAGCATGATAATAATGATCTTGATGGTGATAATTATGGCCGTGGTGATGAGGAAGATGGTGATGATAAGTACTATGATAATGAGGAAAATTATGATGATAGTGAAAAGATGAGGAGAGGGGAAGAGCAAGAGGAAAAGGATTTGGGTCATCGGTAAGAATCAGAGGCCTAAGAACGATAAGTAGATTTCGATACGGACATGACGGATGGAGGAATTTTCACCTGTATCTTATGTTTCTTGAACCTCTTGAAGGTGCCCATCTTACGACCTGTTATCTCCTTCATCATCACCTCTCGAGGAGGCAAACCAACGTTCTTCTGGAAGACCTGTACAGCCCATCTCGCCTGGAGTTCGAGCGCCGGAGCGTGTGGACCAATGATCATGATAAACCCGATGGCAGCCAGAGTGTGGTGCTTCTCCTTGGCTGGCCAAACGAAGTGGAACATCTCCATGTCCTCCAAACGATCTAAATATAAATAGAAATTGGGAAAATGATGGTTTTAGTGTTTGTCCTGAAGCTCAGAAGATAGCGAAATTGCTTAGAATGTCTATTTTTAAAGGGGTAGCAGTTGGACAATGTTTTGGAAATTCTTTCATTGAACCACAAAACGTCAGTTAAATAAAAAGGTGACGTTCTGAATCAAATTTTGCTGTAACTCAAGAGTATAATGAACTGGCATAGGCCTTCTAATGGTAGACCGCTTCTTGGACACATGCACATAATCCCCGACATAGCGACAAACCCAATAGCTTACTACAGCACGATTGGTGCCCTGGTGGTTTTATGGAACCATCCTCATTGGTATACCAATCCATAGAAAATGGATTATATAATATATAAAATCGAAATGATCTTAACTTAATTTCTGAATGATTTCTTAAACCTACATGATCTTGACTTTTCTCGTTTCATCTCACCTATGTTCCTTTGTTATGTTCCATAATAATTATCTTTATGTAAATAATATACAAGTATGATTACGTCTTTGTGGCTCATTGCATGTTTTGTAACTTAGGACATATACCGTACATGCTTGCTTTAACATGTCCTAATCTATTCTTATCATATCCAAACCTTATATTAGGCCTAATTTTGTGCGTTAAAAATGCACTTATTAGTGATGACTTATTTATGTTCATGTTATATAGCTCGTTTTGTTTGTAAAAAAAAAAGAAGAAGAAAGAAACAGACTGAATAAATGAATCGAATTGAATCTTCACCTGGGATAATATCAGAACTGATGTAAGGGTTGGAGATGTGGAACCCTGTAGCGAAGATGACTGCATCGAGATTCTCAATCGTTGAACCGTCTTTGAAGACAACTCCTGTCTCTGTGAAGTGATCTATCCCAGGTTTCGTCTAATCAATTACATACAAAATAAGTGGAATATTGCTTTATTCATTCACCCATTTACTGCTTTATTCATTCACCCATTTACTTGTCCAAATATTCTTGTATGTGGTAAGAGATCATTCTGATGATACGATAAAAGGGGGACAAATCATGAGATAATAGTAACATATCTTTGGGGGAAAGGATGTGTTACTTTTTTTATTCTTTTTTTTTTTTTTTATTTTTTCATCATTTCTCATATGATTTTTGTTCAGCTTGCCTCTTTGGTCAAATTCAGATCATTTCCTCGTACAGCGCATTCAGATCCAATTATTGTTGGCAGCGGTGGGATTTATCATTTGACTGCACTATATTATTTTGGAAAATTGTCATTAGGGGAAATAAATGAGGTATATAACCCATTCTCATATTAGAAAGATAGAAACAAATGAAACAAAAGTATCTAATTTAAGTCGACATTGGTGGCAGAAATGGGATTAATGACTTATAAATATTTGTAAATAGTGTTCTTCAGAAACTGTACTTTCGGAAATATTCAAGGGTTTTAATTTGCGACTGTACCTATGTTTATAGTGCTAATGTTATTTAACCAAACACGAATTGATGTGACAGGTGGTATAATTTGAATTGGCAATGGATTTCCTTTTCTCACCTTGACTTTCCCATTAAGGACCATTGTACCGAGATCATCATTAATCATCACCGTCGTCGTTCCGTATCTCTTGGAGCTCTTAATCCCGATCAGGGTGGGATCAACTCTCTTGATACTATCATTCTCGAATCGTTTCAGCTTCCAGCTCACCGGTACGTGTGTCATGTACCGGCGATGGATCGTCATGTCACGTGGCATGCCGTCTGCCTGCATACGGTTCACCAGCCACGTGCCCGTACGTGTGCTGAGGTATACCTGGCATAGCAATGGATCAAGTATTTAGTTATTACTATTTCCATACAACAATGGTTAAAAGTCTACTTTGATATTGATTTGGTCATTAATTTTGGCTGCGGTGGCTTGTCATGTCACTTTGGCATGCCGTCTACCTGCATGGGGCTCATCGTCCAAGTGCCCGTACTGGTGCTGAGGTACACCTGACGTAGCAATAGATCAATTATGTATCTTATAGCAATGGATATAAATCTAATGTGAAATTGATCTGGTCATGTAAATTAAAGGTTGTGAATTGTCAGTCACTTGGCATGCTGTCTGCCTGCGTGCAGTTTTATGAGCTACGTGCCCGTATGTCTGTTGAGGTACATCTGATATAGCAATGTATCGATATTGTGTTCATATGGGTATCCCTTATGAATAATGGAACTTTTATTGACAGGGTTAGTTCAGTCACAGATTATATCATAAAAGCGGTAAATTCGGTTTACTATAGTTACGTAACCCTACGTGTGATGTGGTGCACATGATATTACAATCGTTAGGGATATTATTTGTCATTATTATATCATAATAATCCGTAAAATTACATATGTAGTCACGACATCGGAATAATAAAAGCCCTGTATCTAACTCGAATAATAAACTTACATGATTCTTTCCAAAATAATAATTGAGGCGGGAGGTTCGGTAATTACTTTTGAGACGTGAGGGTTTAGAAGTACTGCTTGAATTTTAAGTTCAGATAATGTTTTAGTTTCTGTTTATTCATTCTCATGGTGGTAAAATTCATTAAGCCCCCACCACTTTGACTTTGGAAACAAATCCCCGTTTTAGTTTTGCTTCAGCGCCTTTTAAATGTCTTCCCTCACCTGTTTTGCGAATCGGCTTGAATTGACCGCCATATCTCCAGCTGAATGTGACCCTCCTACAAGGGAGAAACATATTGTTACGGTGTTTATTTATTGAACTGTGAATGGGTATAAGATTTTAAAAAAAAAAAAACAGGCAGGGGAAAACAGTCCGAGTGCCATATCAGAAAAATACTCCCCGTGTGTTAAGCTAAAGCCCTGGTCACATAGGACCCCGGAAGCAACACGATTCATCCCGACTCTTTGTTAATTCACAGTGAATCGTGTTGCTTCCGCGGGGTCCTATGTGACCGGGGCTTAAGTAATAAATGAGTGTAAGATGATGATTGATTATTTATTTTGTTTTATGTTAACCAATTCTGAATTCTTAATTCTGTCGATGGTACCTGCTATTCTGTCATTTGACCGCGAAAGATTCCTATTTTGTAAATTGTTTTACATGGGCGAATTTACCTTATATTCAAACTCAGGTGCGTTTCTTTACTACGAACATTAAAGCGCTTGATAGCAATAAAACTACAATACTTGGAATGCAGTTTGCATATATTACTTATTATGTTGTCGGACAAGCTTTGGGCAAGCTTTAGGTTTTCAAGAACAATAGAGGGTCCCCAAGTAGAACGCTTCTTTGATTACTGACGGGGCTACCCTTTCAAAATAACATGTAATAAATGAATAAATAAATAAGCAACCTTTGTGTTAGTGGTATGCATACAATTTGCATTTATTAGTTAACCCACCAATATGCATTCCTTTAACATAAAGGTTAATATTGATAATAATGTTCAATTCTTCTATAGCGTTGTTCTTGACAACCCTAAAGCTTGCACGAGGCTTGTCCGACATAGCAACAAGTAATGATAATTGGATTCCAAGTAGTCTTATTGTTATCAAACGGTTTAGGGAATACCACGTAACTACGTTTAGTGGCAAGAAAAGCACATACATTTGAATGTAAAAGTTTACCCGCTTATTAAAAAAAAAAAACTTCTTACCAACAGCAAGGACAGTCTTGTCTTTGAACCTTTCACCCTGTCTGAACTCCTGTCTGTGACAGATCTCTCCTTTGAACACATCCATCCCAGGATAGGTGGGTACGAAGGGTTTATTGAAGATACTCGTACAAACCATCACGGCATCGAACACGGACTCGCTCTCCGTGCCGTCTGGGTGACGAACTAACACCGACCATCGACCTGTCGTGTCGTGATCGCTTGTCTTCTCTACGCACAATACCTGGAGAGGATGATGAATGAATAATAATAGTAACAATAATAATAATAATAATAATAATAATAATAATAATAATAATAATAATAATAATGATAATAACAATAATAATAATAATAATAATAATAATAATAATAATAATAATAATAATAATAATAATAATAATAATAATAATATCTCTTATTTACCCAGGGTAGCCACTTTCAGCTGTAAGCTATTCTTCCAAGGGGCCCTCTATAACATAAAGTTATTATTACTCTTCTCCATTCTTAAATGCCGAGCGCCTAGCAAAAAGGCAGATCGTCCCATTTTTATAAGTCTTTGGTAGGACTCGGCCGGGGATCAAACCCACGACCTCTACCACTGAGCCACATATGTCCGGTGTGATTTAAAAATAAGATTGACAAATATTATTGAAAATAGTTTCATAATAATTCAACACCAGTAAAGTGATACTAAATGACCCGAAAGAGCGATGGACGATTCGACCAGATTAAAATAAAACATGAAAAGACAGTAAGCAAATTTTAGCAAGAATGAACAAATTACCAGACTGGAAAAATATATATTTACGAATATTTCAAATTAATTGAGAAAAGGGATTGACGAATGATTCAACCAAACTAAAAAATATAATCAAAAGGGGTGACGAATAATCTAGCCTGATTGAATAAAAATGATTGAAAATGGGTGACGAATATTTCAATTCGATTAAAAAATAATGATTGAACAGGTGATAACATATATTTCAATGAGATTGAAAGAAATAACATGACTGAATAAGTATAGCAACGGAGGATGAAGAATAATTCATCCCGATTATAAAAACAATTGATGACATGTTTGACGAACAACCTGATTGGAAATTGGAAAGGAATGCTAAAGAATTCCACATGATTGAGAACAAAATATTTTGTAAAAAGGGGTGACGAATAATGCAATGTGATTAAAAATCATTGGAACAGGTTGAGGATAACTCACACGATTGAAACAAAAAGGAATCTTGTGAGTTAGTTGTCAACTATTTCATTATTGTTTTAGTTAAATTGAATTATTCGTCACCCATTTTCAATGGAAAAAATGATTGCAAAAATAAACGAATGATTTCACCTGTTTTGTTTGAAAACAAAAATGATTTTGAAAGTGAAAAATGCCCGAGACACGAGTGCCTTCTAAGTATTGAAAGGAATCAATAATTAAGAAATCAGTGACGAATAATTCAATATGTCTAAAGATATTGGAGGATAATGATTTAACAAATTATTAAACAAATATTCAAAAGGGGGTTATAAATAATTCAACCCAAAAGATCAAATACAAAAAAGGTGACGAATCACCACGGAACCATTAGTGCTGTGTTTTACGATTTGTACATCCTCTCAAAGGCTTGGAGGTACAAAAAAAAGAAAAAGTTATGACTGAATAGTCGGGCATATACATTCTTGCTCGGTCCTTCAAAAATCGGGCAGGAACAGTTTGACTCCACACTTTTTAAAAGCTTTCATCTGAGTTACTTTGTGTAACAAAGAGGTTGTTGGTTCTGAAGGGAAACGAAAGCTGTCTAAAAATACCCATCTTTCCATTATAATGAAGTCCTTTTTGTAATTGGCATGGTATTCGTTTGTAATTTCTGGTTATTCATTTGCCAACCGATCATCAGTCACAAAAACTAGTCATTGAATTCGTTTGTCATGACATAGTTCCTAACCCCTTTATCATTCCACAAATTGTATAATTTAGAGAGACATAATGTCTAGATTTATATGACATTATATATTTTAATTTAATTAGTGCAAACGTTGTGGCAGAATTGACATATTTGCTTTGGATATAAGGAGACCATTTACAAAATAGATTGTTTCTTTGATTTGTTTAAGCTGACTACCTATTTGATGTAGATTTAAAAGATCACCGTATAGGAATGGTAATATGGTAATATCGCTTAGAGTATTTTCCCTTGATTCAATCATTTGTTGTTTCTTTTATTTGTTTATATTGTTTGCTGGCTTGGTTTTTTTTTCGTTTGGACCCACCTCTGTAATAAGATGTATATGTCTGTTAAGATCAATATGATAGTATTTGTTAATAAAAATAAGTTGCTTTCCTTGGATATCGGACGCCCATTTACGAGGGGATGTTTATTTGTTAGTTTGTTTGTCTGTTTGTTTGTTTGTGGGGACTTACATCTGTATTAAGATGTATATGTCTGTTTAGATCAGAATGATCAGCATAGCTATGATAGTATTCGTTGAGTTGCTTTCCTTGTATGTAAGGCGCCCATTCACGAGGGATGTTTGTTTGTTTGTTTGTTTTGTTTATTTGCGGGGACTCACCTCTGTATTAAGATGTATATGTCTGTTAAGATCAAAATGATCAGCATAGCTATGGTAGTATTCGTTGAGTTGCTTTCCTTGTATGTAAGGCGCCCATTCACGAGGGAATGTTTGTTTGTTTGTTTGTTTGTTTGTTTGTCTGTATGTCTGTTTGTTTATTTGCGGGGACTCACCTCTGTATTGAGATGTATATGTCTGTTGAGATCAAAATGATCAGCATAGCTATGATAGTATTCGTTGAGTTGCTTTCCTTGTATGTAAGGCGCCCATTCACGAGGGAATGTTTGTTTGTTTGTTTGTTTGTTTGTTTGTTTGTCTGTCTGTCTGTTTGTTTATTTGCAGGGACTCACCTCTGTATTGAGATGTATATGTCTGTTGAGATCAAAATGATCAGCATAGCTATGGTAGTATTCGTTGAGTTGCTTTCCTTGTATGTAAGGCGCCCATTCACGAGGGAAAGGGTAATCGCTGAAACACATCATCTCTTTGCTCGAGTTGGTCACCAAACCCTCGTAGATGGCAGCATCCGTCTGTCCATTCGGCTTCTTATCACGGTACACCCAGATACCACCTGTCAGAGAGAGGGGGGGAGATGGGGAGGGGAGGGGAGATTTTACTTTTATTAAACGAGTTGAAATTTATTTACCTATTTAATTGTACAAGATTACAAATCGCAGTATATGAGACAAGATAAAGAACATTAAAGTAAAGTATATGGCTCTGAATTTCCTGAGAAGGTGTTCTATAGATTTAATTTGTTAAAGAATTATTATATTATTGTTATTATCTGATTGTATCTTTTAGGAAGTTTGAGAGATCATGAAATGATTTTGCAGACTAATGGTCGTTAATAGGCCCAATTGCTCGAAATGGTCTCTTCTTGCTAAACGCCTTAATTTCTTGTACCACCTCTTAACATAGACGTGTCACCCTATGTGTCTATGTTAGCAGGATGGCACAAGCATTTGAGACGTCTTAGAAAGAGGCGGATAGCTAAGGCCATTTTGTGCAAGTGACCGCATAAGTTCAAACGCATCCGACTTTTAAGCCTGCGTCACACCTTTGCATTTTTAGCCTGCGTCGGCCTATCGTTTTTTTAAATTAAAAACGCTCCCTTGACGGACAGCATACGCAGATCAGACGGTGGACTGACGTCCGGCTTGCGCTCATAGAGCGTACGATGAGCGTCAGTACACCGCACGACCAGCGTCTTTGTGCGTCAAGGGAGCTTTTTAACTTCCAAAAACGCTGGGCCAACGCAGGCTAAAAATGCAAAGGTGTGACACAGGCTTTACTGGACACTTCCGATCGATTGGACATTAAACAGCGACAGCTAAACAGCTAAACTGACTCACACTTACATGACTTAGCATGAATCGGCCTGGCGTTTTGGCAAATTAATGTCGCTCCCCGAGCACAATACGGAGTTTAAGCAATGAGTACGGAAGGGCCGATCAGGACGTTATTTCTCAAGCGCGGGAAAATCTAGCGGGCCGTTAAGGTTGAGAACGCCCGCTAGATTTCAACGCGCTTAAGAAATAACGTCCTGATCGGCCCTTCCGTACTCATTGCTTAAACTCCATAATAGCAAGAGGACGGAAGGGCTGATCAGAACGTTAGCTCTATGGTAAGTTCCAGAAGAAGCGTTGTGTTGGTAAATACATAGCATTACCAACGTTAGAAGAGGACGGTATAATGAGTAGGGCGCCACGAAAGACTTGGAGTGATAACGTAAAATACATCATCACACTAGCGTCTTGATGAGAACCTTATTCCTGGCGAAGACCGTCCTGAATTAACGTTCTCAACCTTAGCGGCCCGCTAGATTTTCCCCGCGCTTGAGAAATAACGTCCTGATCAGCCCTTCCGTCCTCTTGCTTAAGTTCCGTATTACACGCTAATCAGACGGTGAACTGATGTTTGGCTTGCGCCGAAGAAACGAACGCCGAACGTTAGTCCACTGTATGACCTGCGTCTTTGTGCGTCTCAGTTGTCAAACGCTGGACCGACACAGGCTAAAAACGTATCGTTATCAATGACAGGTAAATAATTTCTAGGAATGATTCAGAAGTGAAATGCTAAATCAATATCTACCGAGTCATTTACAATGAATGGCGTAAATATTCAAACGCCGTAAAAACAATATTTTCTCTNGGGACTTTGAAAAATAACATATATTTTGAACGAGTTGTCCGATTTGGCTAAAATTTTCACAGTTTGTTTATCTGATTTTTCTTCATTCAATGAGAGCATAATAATTCCAGGGGTTGGTTTCCCTTTAAACAACGATAGCTAAAGGCTGACTCACACCTACACGTTTTTAGCCTGAGCTGGCCCGGCGTTTTGGAAAATTAATGTCGTTCTCCGCGTACAATGCACGCTGATCTGCCGGTGAACTGATGTTTGGCTTGCGCTAAAGAAACGAACACCGAACGTATATCCACCGTATGACTTGCGTCTTTGTGCGGGCAGGGAGCGCTCTCAGTTCTCAAACGCTGGGCCGACACAGGCTAAAGACGCATATGCGTGAGTCGTATGCGTGAATGTATCGTTATCAATGACAGGTAAATAATTTCTAGGAATGATTCAGAAGTGAAATGCTAAATCAATATCTACCGAGTCATTTACAGTGAATGACGTAAATATTCAAACGCCGTAAAACATTTTTTTCCTTTCTCTCTCTCTCTCTCTCTCTGATAGTTATGGTTGTGTCCTATTTTATAGCATTGATTTTCAGTTGTAAAGATAAGTTTTGTGATGTTTTAACTTTTAAGTACATATATCTACCTGCCTATCTATCTATCTATCTATATATCCATCTATTTGTCTATCAATCTATCTATCCATCTTTCTATTTATCTCTCCATCTGTCTCTCCATCTCTCTATATATCTATCTATTTATTTATCTTTTGTATTTCCACTGTCGTCGGCCCAATGCATCTTACATTTCATCTAAATAATTATTTAGCAATTACATTATTATCATTTCATAAGATGCCAGGCTGCCCCCACCCCCGTGATTATGCAATATGATACACCCAGCAAACTACCAGCACGTATTATCCAATCGGTTCCTACTCATTCGGAGGTTAAATGTGACTGGTTATACAAATAAATTAAATAAAAAACTCTTTACATGTGACCTCCATTATGTAAAGTTTGGATAGTCATGGAAAATCAATCAATCAATCAATCAGCCATTCAATCAATCAATCAATCAATCAATCAATCAATCAATTAATCAATCAATCAATCAATCATTCAATCAATCAATCAATCAATCAATCAATCAATCAACAATCAATCAATCAATCAATGTCGTTTTCCTGAGAAAAGTAATTATAAAGAAAAAGAAGTTGCAAAACTACTAGTCAGTTCTCTTATCTCTGAGAAAATGTATACGTGCATAAATTCCATTTACATACCAATATCTTCGATTTCATACGCGTTTTCATGAAGCTTTGCATGAAGACAAGTAAATCCCGACATAACCAGATAACAACCAATCGAAAGAAATTGAAATGTGTGTCCTCAATTGAACGTTTTAATGCACATGTATATTGCATACACGCTAGTGACAGATTTAACACTAATTCTAATCTATATTTTATCACATCTGAACGGTGTTGGAATATCACTAGTTTGGAATTAATTCGTTATATTCAAACGTCTATACTGGTGTTGTGTAGCCTTCCGAACAATTTCAACAGTAGATATGTTTATGCATGTTGATTTGATTGCAAACTCGTGTTATTTCAACACTTTTATGTTGAGGACATAATACTTTCCGACTGGTGTTAAATCTGATATATACTAGCGTTTTTGCACTGTAACTATTATGGTGGTTTAATTTAACTAAGGAAAGTTTTTACAACCCTCCATGGTTTAACAGCACCCTTCCGCTTTCATCGCTTCGTGAAATCACGATAAAGTATTCGTAATAATTGAACTACAACAGTTGGAATCCACTTTGCAACATTAGTTAATGCTTCGTCGAACAAAGCTAGGTCAATCGTTCTGGTTGTCAAGAACAAAAGTTGTGTATAGAGAATGCATAAAATTTGCATCTATTCGCAAACCCGCCTATAATTAGAATGGAATTTGACAATGACTCACCTAATTCATCATTTCGTTCATAGCAGACAGGTATAAGACCTTCTTCCAGACAGGCTTTTACAGACACCAGACCGCTTACCCCAGCACCAATCACTGCTACCCTCTTCACTGGCTCCATGGTTCAAGCTACGAGGGAGAGGTAGAATATTTGGGGAGAAGAATTAAGAAATCTCAAAATATTGAGCTGTCTTGACGATCTGCCATATTTGTATTTTACCCGATCGATGTAAAGCCCCGGTCACATAGAGGCAAAGAAGCAACACGATTCAACACGACTCGTTGTTCTGAGGCAGTTAACTATGAATTAACAAAGAGTCGTGTTGATCGTGTTGCTTCCTGGGGCCAATTGCTCGAAATGGTCTTAGCTATCCTCTTCATGCTAAGGCGTCTTAAGTTCTAGCGCCACCCTCTAACATAGTCGTATCGACGCTAATGCATATGTTATGAAGATGGCACAAGACGTCAAGACGACTTAGCATGAAGAGGATAGCTAGGACCATTTTGAGCAATCGGCTCCTGACCTTTATGTGACAGGGCCTTTAAGCCAAGAAAGAATATTTAAAGGAACTAAAACATCTCTATTCTGTTTTCAATTTTATAATATATATATATATGTGTGTGTCTTTGCATGCGAATGTTTATGACTGTGTGTAGGTGCATAAGTGTATGTGTGTTTTGCGTGCGCGTGTGAACGTGCATGTATGTGTATTTGGGGGTGTTATGTATTTGGAAGGGGCTGTATGGGTATGGGTGTGTGGGTGTATCTGAGAGTCTGCTTACTGTTTGTCTACAATCCCATTGTTTCTAAATCAAGGGAAAATATAACAGTGTTGATATCTACCAATAAAATAATTGTAATAATCAAATAGTAATTAATAGGAAATGAATGGCACCAAAGAAATTCAAACAATGTTACATGGTAATGGTTCAGTAGAAATGCCGGTATTTTGTAGAAATATTCTGCAATTTTGCACTGCAAATAAAACACTGGTATTAAATTCAACTGGTGTTATCCGGTGTGACTACCGGGATATTGTTCTAACTACAGCTAACACCCTTGGTGTTATTCAACGCAAGCCAGATCTAAGAAAACCAGTTGAATTTAACACCGGTGTGTTTTGGGTTTTTTTTTTTTTTTTTTTTTTTTGCAGTGAGAGTACTATTTCATTAATTCGTATTTTTATTGTATTTTTATTGCAAATGCGAGAAAAAGTAAGTGTATATAATAAATAATTGTTCTCAGTTAGTTCACGTATTGGCACAACATATTATAAAAGATGGTGTGCATTATTAAGCCAATAATTCTATTTTAATAACGTCACAAATTTTCGGGGGCATCTGCCTCCTTCTGATCAGGACTTGTTTTCTCCTGAAGAAGGAGGCAGGTTCCCCCGGAATTGTTGGATTAATAATGCACACCGTTTTTATCATATTTTGTTTAATAAATAATTGTATGTAGATGAATCATTAAATAATTATATGAATAATTAGAAAAAAATAGTTAAACAAAAGTCAATAAAATTCTATAAATATCAAAATACATTTTATTCATATAATTTTTCGCACTTAGATTATCAACGAATTATCAACGAAAATGAAACGAATAAATTCAATGAAGGTGTGAATATTTGGAATTGAATGAGAAACACCTCAAAACTTAAAATCTCTATATCTCCTATATAGAAAAAAAATATATTTCAGAGATATACTCACATTTGACAATTGAAGAATTTTCAGCAGATTGTATTTGTCCGTTCTCTGGCATGTGGATCAGCTTGTGCTCGATATAGGAAATTGTGGTGGAGATCGTGACTGCAGTAGACTACACGTATCCCGTTTCTAAATTCAGTCTCTTTCGTTTCTATGATAGGTTTCGAAAAAGCTTAAATGACCTGGTGCCCTCATATGTTACCATCGTGTTCTTAAAGCTGACTCACACCTTTGCGTTTTTGGCCTGCGTCGGTCCAGCGCGTTTTTTTTTTATAAGTAAAAACGCTCCCAGTATACGCACAAAGACAGAGATCATACCAGGCATACGGTAGACTGACGCTCGATCTTCGCTCCTTAAGCGCAAGCTGATCGTCACTCCACTCTATAATTAGCGTATACTGTGCGTTCGAGGAGCGTTTTTTAATTTTCAAAAATACTTTGCCGACGCGGGTTATAGAACGCAAAGGTGTGTATCGGCCTTAAATAGAAGTCTCGAAAAGGGTACCATCGAAGTGCCAAAACCATTATACAACCAACTGACCAAATTCTTTATGATATAAAGATATTTTCACAATTATATACCCCAAAATGTTTCATCGGCTTTGGTTATCATTGTAAATCCCATTTACGACTCTAATAGATCATACCAACTTATTCCCTTGGTATATCATCTGATGATACCGGTGCTGATCTGTACTCGTAATTCAACGATTTTATCCCCCTATCTTGAAATGGTTTTGACCGTTTTTCATAACATATCCAACATGTCGTAATCATTGTTGAACTGAAATAAATGATCTCATTGATATCATGCAGTTCACGTTTAATACAGAGTTTCGATAACTCAGTCACACTTTGTGTTTATGCCAAGTCTTGTGAGATATGAAACATACTCACCTAGTACAGAAATACACAGGAACGCTTGACCAACGTTTAGATTTTTCTTGACAATAGCGCATGCCAAACGAATTCAGTGTCAGTCAAACGTCTTCCCCATGCATTTCTTTGCACAAGGGGCGTGTTCCATATAGCGCTGGGCAAAAGTTGGTTAAACACAACTATGAGAACGAAGCATTATATTATAAAAATATCGATATTATGTAATAATACTCGCTTTGAGGCTTGTCTGTCCTCGTGAAACAAATATGATGCAATGTGATTTTCGTAAAAATGAAATTATCGGTCAGCAAACCGGCCAACAATGTACATTTTAATTAATAAAGTATTTAACCAGAAAATATTTCATTCATTCATTCATTCGTCCAATTCGTTCATCAAAGAAACAGTCGGTCAACCAATCAAATATTTAATAATCCATCACTTTGATCACTAAACATTAATGCAGCCACTCACATATTCAATCAATCAATCGATTTTCATATTATTCACTTGCTTACCTCGATGCAGTCATTCATTAGTTCATGCAACCAGTCAAAATTAATGTTCTGCATACGTTTCACACGGACCAATAAAATAATCAGTAGCAGTTTGCAGTTCTTTTTTATAAACTATATAAATTCTTACGTATTTTCTTGAGACAAAATCGCCAAATACTTTTTTTTTTTACTTTAAACGCAACCAACCACACAACATTGCATTAAAATGTTCAGAGACGAGATTCATTCATCCAAAATAAAAATCCACTTAATTCAAATTAGTATTATTATAGAATGTCACCTATATTGAAAGACACAAATAGCAATTAGGCTAAAGTTGTTCCTTTGTGTACAAAAAAAGCTTTATTTTCTGTCAAGCGATTTGTAAGTACATGATTGATTAGAACAATTTTATCTGAAAACATTTAAAATAATATACATTCATTATTACGCAATCTTGAGTTAGTAAAAGTGCATTATCGGTCATTCAACAACAAGCATATTAACTATATCTTCAAAGAGCAAAAAATATTTAAAGAATCGTTTCTTTTAATTCTCGACTTTAATGAATATCATGATAAATATCTAGATGAACCCTAATACCGATGCTTCGCAGTAATGACTCGGCACAAATTTGTCTATAGTTATGCAAAGAGCCTTGATGAAATCAAATAGGCCTACATGTAGTTCGCCTGAAATTGAAAACCCGAGTACCAGCAGTTTTTACCTCTTTGCAAACAGGAAGATGAGAACATATGATACCTCGCACGACGTCTATTATGGAATGCAAATGTCATTATGTATCTTACATGAGGATCCAGGAGCGGAAAGCCCCCCCCCCCCCTCATTTATCTCATCTCTTCTTCTAGGTGGATTCGGGGTCGCAAAGGGTCATATTGAGAGCAGCGGCCGCTTCCTATTTCCCTAATCAACATTTCTTTTATGGGATGTCATAAAGAAGCAATCCAAAAAAATTCACCTTCACCTTCACCATGTTCACCAGGGCCCCGTAACATAAAGGTTTGCGATTAATTGCTAATCTGTTAGCGATTGATATCAATAGGCAAGTCTATGGCAAATCGTGTACAAAAGTTTACGATTGATCGCAAAGTCAAATAGCGAGTAATCGCAAAGCTTTATGTTACGGGGCCCAGGAAGTGAAGAATATCCTTGCTTTTAAAGCCATTAATTTTGATGACATTCTCTTTAACCGAACCCATATTTACACATCATGGATCCTCCTAAATATCAAACCAAAAGAATTAAAACCATTTTTCGAAGAATTAAGTGTGTCATAGGATAAAAGATCCGTACGTCATGTATTAAACTGTGCGGACATCACAATCCAAAGCTGGTCCGATTTGGTGTGCTTGTTTGTTTAATTGTTTTTATTTCCGTAAATTCAACAAAATATAACAAACTATGATTGAAATATACAAAAACGGCATAAAGCCCATTTCATCGGTATTCATGGGGTCCTTTAAACATTATGTATTATTTGAACTATCAAAGGAATTGAAAAATAAAATGATTTGATTTGATTTGATTATTATAGGACCCTCATAACAACAGACTGATCCCATCCTGCTCTGAAACGTTACCGTATCAACAATTAATTTTGTACTTATTTCTGCCTTATTCCGCTAAGAGTCTGATGTTTGATGGCCATTTTTTTTTCTCAATCTCAATTAAACCAATTCATTGATTGAACAAAAGACTGATATAGTTCATAGATCGAATGTATTATAATTTGGTTTTGCAGCAAGGTGGGATCATCCTGTAGGTGTGCCTGCCTCATGACAATGAAGCATTGAATTGATGTTCGACTTAACCGTGTAGAAATAGATTATGTCATGTTCATTTAAAGTTCACTTAAAATGTCTTCGATTAGAGCGTACGCCAAACACCGTATGACCTGTGTCTTTGTGCGTCGGGGAGCGTTTTTAATTGAAAAAAAAAAACCGCTTGGCCGACGCAGGCTAAATAAACGCCAAGGTGTGACTCGGTCTTTAGATGGTGAGGGTAAACAATATTTAGCAAGTTGGGGACAGATTAGACCATTTTGAATCCCAACAATGACGTTAATTTTCTTCAGCAATAAATTCACCCACATTGTGCTGCATTAACCCAGGTGACGTGAATGGGTAATAATAATAATGGTGGCTACTCTGTTAAATTGTAACAGAAAGAATTTCCTGAATGCAGAGATGCGCCAAATATGGTAGATACCTACAGCCGTCTAATGATGCAACAGAGCACTTAGAAAACCTTCGTATTAAGAACTACATAAGTTTTGTTGTAATTATTATCATTATTTTTCATGCAATTGGCCTCACACTTTCGGATGATTTTACTAAACGGTTAACGGAATACATGAATTTGTTGGCAAGAAGTTGAACATATTCAACATGATAACATGATGGGTGTAATCCAAAATAAGATCCACCATTATATCTTGACAAAAACATTCACACACAGAAGGACTAGTAAAGGCACAACCAGCAAAAAGTATTTCGACAGATAACCTTGCGATTCTTTTCGCGCCAAAATTGATGTCCGTGATTTTGTTGATAAGTCGTTGTTCCTCTTTGCGTTCATGATAGCATCTCTTGCACCTGACCATGCGTGAGGCCCGACCAGGCGGTACATTGGTGGGTAGTTAGGACCGAAGAAGAATGCGTAGGCCAGGGCTGGGTCTGTCAGAAGGAGTTTCTTGAGAGATGGTAGACAGCCTATCTTTGCAGCGATCATGTCACAGTAAGGAATGGGTAGAAACTGCAATTGAAAACATAAAAAGTGAAAGAATATGTAAATTTCATAAGTAATAAGTATATCAAATTAAATCATTTTGTTCTTGCCATTTCTTTGAAGATTCAAACAAAAACATTTCATAAATAATAGTAGTAATATACAAAGAAATGGAAAAAGAGGCCAGCGAAGAAGCGAGGCTTGTTTAGAAGGCTGGCCCCTAATAATTACATCATCATGGCATTGGCTAAATTAGTGGCGCCAGAACGGTCCCTAAACACAAATCTTTGAAGGGCAGCAAAGCGATCGCTCCAAAGTTGGCTTCGAAAAATTCTTCCTGGACCATTGGTTAAACTCATTAAGATTATACATCTGTGGCTACAATGTATACTAATTTTCCTAAAGTTTTAGGTTTTCTTAGAGATGAGCAGTCATGGAAGTGGCTCATAAAAGAAACATTTTTGTCCTCACCCATTTAATTTCCTCTGTTGATAAAAAAAAAAAACAACGAATGCCCAGCGTTGCCGAGGGGTACGCTTGGCCAATGCTGGGTATTAGCATATACAAACCGTTAACCAAGCATATCCCTGGAGGAGGGGGTCAAGGATTGGTCAATGAGGAGTTGGTGGTGGCGAAAATTAAAAAGCAAGCAAGAAAAAGGGCGTCATTGCTAATCAGCCACACCCTCTTCACCCATGGGGAGGGGGATGTCTACAAAGGGAACCAGCTCGTACCTCCAATTACCCTGCATCAGCGTGTATGCCGTGAGATTTGTGCAATTCTTTATTGACGCTGAGGGGTGTTGTTCAAAAGTTGCAATTGATCGCAAGTTGCAGTTGATCGGAACGCGCCAATCAAAATCATTGTTTCATGCGCGTCTTGTTAAATGCGCATACCGTGCGCGAATGAAAATGCGCGTTACAATGTGCGAAGTTGCAGTTGATTTTGAACAACAGCCCCATTATAGGTTATTCATATTTTTTAACGTTTCAAAATCCATCGTCTGAACACGATGTTACGCCTGGTGCAGACTGTCTGTTGACTTACATGTACTTTTGGGTAGCCATATAACCTGGTATATAGCTTCTTCCTCGACCGCACATCCTCCATCCTCGTCTCCTCACATGGCAGCTCCACATTGCCTTTAAAGACTTGAGCAGCTAGACGAGCCTGGAGCTCATATACAGGTCCTAGAGCTCCTACTGATGTAGTCGTACCAATCACTGCGAGAGTCGGGTGGGAAAGACGAGGCGGAAACACGTGCCAGTACAGCTCCAAATCCGCGTAGTTTTCTGAAAAATGATGAGGAATAATTCAATACGATTATTCTGATTATATTTTACCGTATTCATCAAATACATGCAACTATACACCACTAATAATGGCTACATATTTTTTTTAAAGTAGAAAATTGGTCATACTTAATGCTGGAGAGTGCGGAATTAAGACTGCCAAAGAGTAAGTTTCCGGCTCTCTTTGTCACTTTTTGGTGCTCTTCGCCACTCTTCGGCCTTTAGTAGGACCCAAGAAAATCAAAAGGCCATGCTAGGCAGCGGGTGGCAAATATTTTCGTCAGTTGGAACGATAGGCGGGTTCACTAAAATATACAAATTTTATGTCTGTTCCATACACAAGGGGTTGCTTTGACAATCCAAAAGCATTTCAAAACGGCACAATTATATGTTGCGGTCTGCATTAAAACAGCCAATATTCTGGCGACCCTTTGGTTTTTGCTGTAATTGCACAATTTTCTTACATTACAGTAGCGGATCCAGGGGGGAGGCGTCCCGGCGCACGTCCTTATTTTTCGGCCAAAAAAATGAAAGAAAAGGGGAAAAACGAGAGGGAATTAGGAGGTATATCGCTCACTTTATATATATATATTTTTTTGTAGAAATATGGTCTTAGATACCAGTAAATCACATTTAAGAATATTTAATTTTCATTTTTTCGGAACAAATCGACATATGTGCCACCCCTTCCCATTTAAAAAAAACCTGGATCCGCCCCTGCATTATATTTCCAAAAAATACATACCTTGTACAATGGTCTTGTCTATGAAAGGGAATCTGAATCGAAAGCCAGTCGTGAAGAGGACGACATCGACGTCATCAACCACCGTTCCGTCGACGAAAACCACTCCATTCTCAGTGAAACGCTCAATGTTGGGTTTAGCTACGATTGAGCCACACCATATCCGAATCTAAATAAATAAAAAAAAGTGGGGGAAATGGAGAAATCTATGAATTACTGCTGACCGTTTATTAAGAGCAAACTATATTTAAATGAACTATTTTGATAATTTCATTCTAACTTTAAGTTTGTTCAATAGTGTCGATCTACGATAAGATAATTTATTTAAATGTATAATGCCGTTATAATTCACACTCAGATCGTCTTTTTACCTTATTGTCGATAATGACATTCCAGGATGACATTCCATGAGGCTTGTCTCAGAGACGAATTTGTAAGCGCTGACAAATACAATGATTATTGATTTGTTTATTTGTTTAATCTATCTATGGATAATTCATTCCGCATTTGCAAGAGAAAAATAAACTGTTGCAATGGGGACTGTCGGATAATCAGTGTTTGTAGTCGAGGAATAACAGTGCAATTAAAAAGGAGGTAACATTGAGGATATGTTTTCTTACCCCAATATCATCATTGACCATCATACTGGTTGAGCTGAGAAATGGTCTATCCGACTGAAGACCAAGATTGACCATGTCCATTCGATAATCAATAAAACTTCTCATCATTCTCTTCCAGATGAACAGTGGAATTAAGCCCCTAGAGCGTCTATTTAGATAGTGATCGATGGGGGCGCTGCCTGGACCCTGGCGAGGGATGACGGTTGTACCTGTTTTCATGGCAAGGTATGTCTGTTTCGGAGAAAAGATACAAGAAAAAAAATACAATAAACTACTGACGCGTTGGTTGACACCGGTTGACGCAATGATCGTTGAGTGCGCTAAATGGTCCCTGGTGAATTTGTTCCCGTCTTCTTTCAAGGTACATTATTTACAAAAAGACAGTAAAATATGATTATAATGGTAATTTTCAATAGTTACTGACGCGTTATTTGACGTGATGATCGATGGGAGAGCTACTTGGGACTTGGCTTTATATATGACGGTTGTACCTGTTTTCATCACAAAGTATGTCTGAATAAAAAAAAAAAGATACAAAGATAATACGATGAGCTACTGACGCATNGGGAAAAACGAGAGGGAATTAGGAGGTATATCGCTCACTTTATATATATATATTTTTTTGTAGAAATATGGTCTTAGATACCAGTAAATCACATTTAAGAATATTTAATTTTCATTTTTTCGGAACAAATCGACATATGTGCCACCCCTTCCCATTTAAAAAAAACCTGGATCCGCCCCTGCATTATATTTCCAAAAAATACATACCTTGTACAATGGTCTTGTCTATGAAAGGGAATCTGAATCGAAAGCCAGTCGTGAAGAGGACGACATCGACGTCATCAACCACCGTTCCGTCGACGAAAACCACTCCATTCTCAGTGAAACGCTCAATGTTGGGTTTAGCTACGATTGAGCCACACCATATCCGAATCTAAACAAATGAAAAAGTGGGGGAAATGGAGAAGTTTATTAATTACTTTTGACCATTTATTAACAGCAAACTATATTTAAATGAATTATTTTGATAATTTCATTCTTTTGTTCGATATTGTTGATCTACGATAAGATCATTCTTTTATATATATATATATATATATGTACAGCAGACGTGTTTAACACGTCTGTTACGAAACGGATTTTTCTAACTTTATTCGTCTCGTGTCATGGTACCTGAAGAGTAGCGAGACTTTCTTTCTTATTTGAGGGTTATACCCCATTATTAGAGGACTATATGTCTTCACTTGCGTTCTAAAACTTTACTCATTTCATTTTGATATTATTCAACGGAACGTGTCGCTTCATCGTTTTTTATATATATATATATATATACAGAGTGAGTAAAAAAAATGTCCTCCAACTTTGATGACGTCCTGTTCAAAACATTAAATTATAATCCAAAATTTGATGGTATATCCTGATAGAGTATTCTCCAAATAATATTTTGGTATCACTTTTATTGATATTGTTGCACGCATGACCGCACACGAGACAACTTTGCTAAAGGTATAAAATCTTACTTGCGCCAAGTGGCTGAGTGAAGATGAAAACAATGAAAATAACGTGTGTCCCTTGGACAGACAGAATATCGTTCAAACACACACGTACATGCACACACACGAAAACACATGCAGAAAATCACCTCATACACACCTACACAGAAAAATAAACAATGCACAAACACACACACACACACACACACAAACGAACGGGGGCAAAAATCTAAGTGGTAAGACCTTATCGACAATTTTACTACCTATTCAGTTTTCTTTCGTCTCACAAAACCCACTGAGCATAGACACACAAACACAAACACATACACAAAAATACACACAAACATACCCCAAACCACGCACATACGCACACACGCGTACATACGCACATACCCATACTTGTATAACAGTACTCTGTAACATTTGTGAATGAGAACATGAAGAACATAATTATCTCTTAAAGCTTATGTGAATTTTTTAAAGATCAAACATTTAAAAATTGTTTCTTTTTCAAGTGCCCGCCACTCTTATTCTTAGCTCAATCATTCACCTGTCTTCTGTTCCTACTGGACGAT
>BQKZ01004778.1:3609-21713 GCA_036244855.1 Temnopleurus reevesii | reverse complement strand
ACACTCCTAGTTAAAAAAATATCTGATATGAACTAATGAAAAGTTGTATTAAAAAGGTCTCCTGTAGGGGTTCAGATGTACATATTTATGAAATTTTCCAAATGTATAAATGCAGAAGAGTCCATTTATAAGGTGCTTAACGTGACACCTTGTGTAATATCCCTCCATAATTCATCAGATACTTCACTGCAAACCATTTAGTTTCCTCTACAACTTCGTTATTACCGATCGAGATGCACAAACAGCCTCAACATACGTACGCTACCCCTTTCTCCTTAGCGGAGGCCCCTTGTCAGTATGCATAGACTTTCTGGCTGCTACATCAATGCATTCATCCCAGTAGGCCGGTGTATATACATCTTCCGATATTCCCTCAGCTCCGATGGCACATACATATGTCCACTCAATAATTGTGTAATGAACAATGATGGACTGTGTCAGTTGCGCCCATGGTTCGAGTCAATAAAGTAGACACATGAAACGTATATATTCAATCAGAGAGGAAATAGGATTTCATTTATGACGATTAGCTATTACCTTTAAATGGTGTACATGTATTGTCAAAGCCAATATTTTTCATGTTCATAAATGGAAGTGAATTCACTGAATTTCAGACCTTTTCATACTTTAACAAGATTTTTCAGGTTTTCCAATATTAATTTGCACGTGTCTATGGACAGTCTAATGGGTGAAAATTTTAGCGAAGTCATGGTTGTGAAATTTGCGAAAATAAAACCCCAGCGGAAATTTAGATTTCTGTAGTATTATAGGATGAATGTAGCTGTTTCATATTCAGTGTACATATG
The DNA here is from genome assembly GCA_036244855.1 of Temnopleurus reevesii. Classification (NCBI taxonomy): domain Eukaryota; kingdom Metazoa; phylum Echinodermata; class Echinoidea; order Temnopleuroida; family Temnopleuridae; genus Temnopleurus; species Temnopleurus reevesii. The sequence goes on along the minus strand of BQKZ01004778.1, from coordinate 20,907 downwards.
CGTGGTGTTTATGAGGTGTTCTGATATTCACTCAGCTCCAAAAGTAAATACATATGTGCAGTCAATAATTGTCTAATGGACTATGATGGGCCATGTCAGTTGCGCCCGTGGTTCGAGTCGGTAAAGCTGACACTTTGAAACGTATTCCATAGGAGAGGAATGGGATTTAATTTATGACTATTAGCCATTAACATTAATTGGCTTATGAGTATGATTTGTTTATACCAGTAGCTGGTGCATTCAGGTTCTTTTGTTAACACAATTTAGGCATTTGAATACAGTAGTTTAAGTGGTTGGGAATATGATACTCTTTTCCTCTTATATACATTCAAGCCAAATAATTTATTTTATTGCAGACCATGTTCATTGTTTTTTTTTGTTGTTGTAAATGTAGCTTCTTTGTTATTTCGAAGAATATTTGTATGAAAAAAAAATTCAAGATGCGTTGATAAAATGTACATGTATTTGCTGGCCTGGCGTTCACTGGCCTGGCGTTCACTGGCCCTGGATTATTTTGTACCTTGTTAAAATTCTGCTCAGGTAATTTATCATTCATTTTGTAAATGTAATAATTGAGGGTGAATCTAAACTGTAATATGAAATGAATTTAGCCTCAGTAACATGCATCTAAGTCACTGCAAATGTTTTTTACACTCCGATTCTGACATTACATTTATGTTATGCAGTACTGTATAATGTACATACTTGTAATGTGCTGTAGTAACAGATCACCTGCCACAATCTTCAAAGCCACATGTACCGAGTGTTTACTGTCATATTTACTATTCCTTGCTGCCCCCCCCCCCCCAAAAAAAAAAGATTATTGAACACTCCCTTTTTAATCTTTTCAATATTTTCATTTGTTAGAATAATCATCCTAGCAGAACCAAACCGCGAACAATAATATAATTTTCGCATTCTAGTCCTACATGTATGATATAATAATTCAAGGACATTTTATGTTTATGTAGAGTGTGCATGAGTGTGCATCAAAAATTCCTCTCTCATACTGTGTACAGTAACCCAACCAACAGAAGCTCCGTACTGCATTATTTACAGTTTTATAATAGAATATTCCCATACTGTATTCTTTTTCAAAGCCAACTCCCAGTGTTGTATGGCCTTGACGTTGTAATGTACATTATATCCAGTGACAGAGCAAAGTGACTGGTGAATAAATTGAGTTGTAGATTAGAATTATACATTGGTGTAGGATATTGGATTTAGGTTTGAAAATTGATTTAAGGAATTTGGATTGTGGTGATCGGTGCAAGTTAGAATTCTTTGCTGCCTGTTATCACTATAATAGCTCAGAACAGATAGTTCAGGGTTGATACATGTAAACCAGCACATTGAAGCTTATCAAATAATATCTTGTACCTATATGCATTATTTTAGTAACAATATCCACAACAATATCCATAGACCCTAACATCACAGTTCAGTAGACTATATCAATATATTGACTGCATTATGTAAATTATCTGATTATTACTCTAGGAGGGTGTTGCTCAAAACTTGCAATTGATCGCAAGTTGCAGTTGATCGGAACGCGTCAATCAAAATCATTCTTTCATGCGCGTCTTGTTAAATTCGCATACCGTGTGCGAATGAAAATACGCATTACAATTTGCAAAGTTGCAGTTGATTTGCAGTTGATTCTGAGCAACACCCCATAGGATTGATAGACACCCACAATATGTAATTGACGGTTCTGTGACTCCAAAGTGATTTCATGTCCTCAGCTTTATAGTGATAACTGGCAAGGAAAGTTTTTTTGACTTCCAATCCATGTGGATTATTCACTGAAGAACAAATGATTGTATTATTCTAGACCAACATATAAATGAATGCTAACATTGCCCATGTAATTATGTACAACTCTTTGCAACCTATATCATTATAAAATTACAGGATGATATTGCTCTATGATCCTGTTGTCCTCAGTTTTATAGTGATAATAGGTACCTGTAAGTAAAATATTTCGAATTGTTGCTTTATAGTTTGATATTCAATGAAGAGCAAGTGATTGTATTAATTATCTAAGTAAAATATGTAATTGGTTTGCTGACATTGTAAAATTGAACATTATTCCATTTGATAAATCATTAACGATACATGGGGGAAAGAGATTCACACTATTAAAAATGACATTTCTCAAAAGTTCCTTTAAAACTTTCTCTTTCAATGCCAGGTAGATCTCACTCAAGCCATTTGGCTTGCTTTGCAAGAGCCCTACTGAAACTATTCATAAAACATAACACAGAGCCTCTTTCCCCCAGAAATACAACTTTGGTCAACAATTATGATAGAAGAAGTAAATGATAAAATATGGGTTAATGTATATATTTAAAACTCTCTGGTAAGAGTGCAAATTGGACCTTGAATGTGTGTTAATATAGTAGTGACATATAAGGTCTTTCTGGTGTTAAAATTGCTCATGTGTATATTCATTTGCGTATGATATCATACAGACCTTGACAAAAATCAAACCTCTAGTTTGCTTTTACTTTTAAAGAGGTCAAACATGAATTAGCTGATCAAGATTGTGTAAATACTGTCAGAGATCCAGTGTTTATTTTAAAATACAAAGAGTTACTTTCCTTTTATATCAGTATGATTGAGTCCCTGTTAAATATGTATACAGCTATTGATCTTTCTGGTGTACAGTATTTGCAAATGCATGAAGGGTTATTTGGGTAGTAGTATAAACATTGGTTGTTTAATAATACTTGCTATTGTTCCTCAATGTTGATTACTTACCAAAAAGGAATATTGATGTGAACTTACATGTATTGCAGTTTTATATTCCAATGTATATTTGCTGTCAATGTAAAACTACAAATTTTTAGGGATATAATTAAGCTTTGCAAATTTTTGTTAAAATTAATCAACATACTGTATTTTCAATAGCTAAATGCTCATGAAAGCTGGTGTTTTCTCATGGTTAATGCTAATTTCTGGCCTTCAGGCATAGTTTTTTTTATTAGCTACACTAAAATGTTAAATGGTCATTTCACAAACAATATTGGACTTCACAGTAAAGCCATCATAAATTCATACAGGGATATGCACAATATACATGCACAAAAGATTGAAAAATATAACAAAATGGATTCAAACATCTTTGTGGTAAATCTTTTTTCCCCTTTCAATCAAGCTTTAAAAACTGTTGCTTAGTCATCCATGCACAATGTTTCTGTATTGCTGATTTAATTCAGTAATTTCTTGGGGGAATGTGCTGAAAAGATTATTTTGTAAGTATCATAAAAGTACATGTAGGTGAAGAGGAGCACTGGGTTAAACAGGGACAAAACTTAAAAAAAAACTTGTTAAATGTTCCTATATTATTTTTTTCACTTAATTTTTAATTCCTACAAAAGATTTAATGGTCTATCTCATAAAGTGACCCCTTATAAGTGTGAAAATTTTAGGATCTAAATTTTGTCCCTGTTTACCCCAATGTCCCTCCTCATCCCACTTTATGGTCGTACTAATTACTACATATAAAATATTAAAGAACCCCCCCCCACAAAGAATTGGTATGATGAATAGGAGGTCAGTCTAAAAGCAATCCTTTATTCATGACTTTGCATTTAACGGAGCAGAATTTATTCGTTAGTGAGCTAGCTTGTCCAATCGGTCGTGCGGACCGGTGTAGAAGGGGATTATGACTGGCCGTGGCTTTCGTCTGCATTTCTCAGAAAAGTATGCAAATATCTCGTCACACAAAAATGGTAAAAGGGTATTATTTATGGCCTTGTAGTTTGTCTGCATTACTCACAAAAGTGTACAAATAACTTGTCACACAAATATATTACCAATTGCAGACTTCCAATGTTGAAGTTGGAGATATTCTCAAGGTATGAGTGTCCAAAATTAAGGGATTTTTATGCCCTTGTTTCAGCTTGTGAAAGATTTACCAGTTTTACATTGCATTCACTGTAGTGGGAGTTTGAAGAATGGTCACTCATCTACAGCCTAATCGGCCACAAGCACTGTGATCAGAAGGGACGGAGGATTTGGACAAATTAAACAACTTTATTCGAGCCTTCACAATGGCTACATAAACACACACAAAAAAAAAATCACTCTTTATTGAATTAACAGATCTATGCAACACATGTCAAACGTTTCTCCGGAGAATAAGAGGAATGAAAGTTTCTTTTGTGTTTATCTAGCTATTGTGAATGCTTGTATGTAGTTGTTTACCTTTTCCAAAACCTTTGTCACTTCTGTTCACAGTAAAGTCGTAACAAGAACATGAAACCCCCTAGTTTTCAATACCCAGACTCTAAAAATGCTTTTCCCTTCGAGATGGGAAGTAAAATGTGCCTTTATGTTTGTTCATATCAGGGAGCATCAATGGGTAGTTTTCTAGTACACACTGGTGTGTGCATCGTTTACTCTGCGCAAGATCACTTCCGTACTAGAAATCCACCCATAACGTTCCCTAATATGAACAACCGTAAAGGCACATATTGTTTATTTCTAAGATATTTCCATAGTGGACCGAATCCACAGGCTGGATATATTCCCCGCCTACACTGGCCAAGATATAATCCAAGCCTTCTGAGATGGCAAGTTCATTCATTATCTCTTGCCTAAAATAGCTAATCTGAGGAGGGGTTGTTTTTTTTTTTACTGTGCAATCTTGGCGTGATACTACAGCTGTAGTGTTAATGAAAAACTCAGTGTCATTGTCACGTATGCAAGTGCATGGTGAAGGATGTGTTGATATTGTGACGTTATTTGTTATTATGATACGGTTTACGTTCATGGTATGGTCATCTAAAGTGCAAATCTAAATGGTTTGCCTGTATGTTATAGTTATAGTGATGAGGGCAGTAGGATCACAGTGGGATCGCTAGACCGTTGGCCTGTAACATAAAAGATGCAATTAAACTTACAATAAAGATTAATCATAAGTCTATGGCAGAACAGGTTCTTAATCTATTGCATCTCTTTTATGCTACAGACCCCATATCTATTGTTCTGAGCGTTTAGAGTGATAACAGGTAGCAAAATATTCAGATTTGCATTGTAGATGTTGATCATTAAACAACTGTCTAAATTATTTTCATTTTCATTTGCTTTGTTCACTCAAGGACATGTATTTAAATTTTTTTTAAATGAATTTGTCCCTCAATTTTTGAATATTTCATTCAGTTTTATTTAGAAGGAGTTTCATGTAAAACGGCTCTTTCTGCAAAGCTATCTCATGCTGATGTTAACATACTGGGCAGGTATAGGCAAATATGGTCTTGTAATAATGCTGGTCTTTCTGTTTGTATATTTCTTTAAACAAGTATGAGACCATTTATGAGAACAACATGATTGTAGTCTTTTATTCTGTATACTTTCTTTTCATACAGTGAATGTCTAAATACTTTGCTATCGTGACTACTTTGCTACTTGTTAACACTATGGAAGCTTGGAACAAATATTGTCCAGTGACCCCACCAGGGCCCCGTAACATAAAGGTTTGCGATTAATCGCTAATCTGATAGCGATTGTTATCAATCGCAAGTCTACGGCAAATCATGTTCTAATGTTTGCAATCGATCGCTAAATCAAATAGCGATTAATCGCAAACCTTTATGTTACGGGGCCCAGGATCCCATTTCCCTGTGTTTTATCGTGATGACAGATAAGAAGAGTATTTCTTTTGTACGCAATGCTATCTAATGCTGATGTAAATATATTTGAAAGATATTGGAAAATGTGGTCTTTTTACAATACTGGTCTTTCTTATCTAATATTTGTTGTAGATTTTTTGCAAACAATATTCCATTGCTGGAAATATTATAAACTAAGACTTGTGTTGATGGAAAAGCACTGAATAGATATTTGTGACAAAGGTCATCATGAAAATGCAATTGTCTTCTCTATTGCATATTTCATATTCATACTTTTAACAACGGTTTTCCAAAATGCTAATAAATATGTTGAACATTGTATGATCCTGAACATTCGTGAGTGAATTATGATTAAAGGTGGTTTCGTCACTGTATAATCACTAGTTGATTCGGCTGATGATATTAATATTTGACTGAAATTAATATCTCAGCCAAATAAATAGAATATCAATTTATGCTTTACAGGAGTAAAGCCGAGAAATTCAACTTGCTATCTATAGTTACTTTGTGCATGATATTTCTTTTTTAGAAATTTCTTTACACATAGGAATTAATGTTTCAGATGATGTATTTTAAATGATTCAACCTTCGATGAGACCGTTTTGGGGCTTGTGCATTTTGTGTGCAGTTTGTTTGTCTACATGTACAAAAATAAAGGACGAATGTCCCACCAAGTCCCATGAAAATGCATGTGTTTTGCATAGGCTTTGATGGGACATGGTGGGAAAAGGTAAACTTTATTTCTGTCCATGTAGTTTTGCTGCCAAATTTTGATACTTAAGTCTTATTCTGTTGAGGATTAAGGCATGTTATGATTAAATCACCTTTTTAAAGCAATTTCTTTACACAATGGAATTGCTTTTTAAGGTCGTGTATTCTCAATTCGTAACCCCTGAGTGAGACCTTTTGAAGCATGTCTGTAATTCAATGCAGTTTGTTGGTATTATTGCTGCCAAATTTTGATGACTGTTTTATTCCTCGATGAATAAAACATGTTATTACACAGTATGATATCTTTACACAGTATTGGATCATGTATTACCAATACCATGACCCCTAGGAAGACCCTTTTTTTAAAAACATGTCCTTGTAAACATTTGAACACTGTTGGTCTATGTAAGATTGCTGTCATTTTTTAAATTTCTGGGAAGCACCTTATGAGTATTATTCATTTACAATTACTTTATGCAGCAAAGTTAATTCTCTTTTTTGTTTAATGACGCTGTAAACATGTATAGATTGCCGGTCAGTGTAAAACACAAGTTTGAATTTAAATTCCCTAATGAAAAAACAAAACATTGCACAGAATTTTTTAAAGCTATTTTCATTCTCAGAAGAATAAAGCCAGTTTTACAAATACAGTGGTATTGTTTCTGTACAGTTACATACTAGTGCTATACACAAAGAGTATAATGTTTCATATCCTGAATTTGTATACTATAATAACCCCCTTTTTTGGGATGACCTTGTAAACAATATTTGCAGCTTGTTGGTCTACAAAAGATTGTCGCCAAACTTTTTTGGTTAATTTATATTCTCCAGAGGAGTGGAGCGTGATATTACAATATAATTTGTTTTTCACATCATTATTATTACATAGGCCACGGCCTTCAACCCTTTTTATTGGACCCACAAAAACTACCACATACAGTACCTGTATGAAAGTATGGAGCTTTTTTGTGAGGGTTATACATGTAAGAATTTGATTTTTCTACAGACATTTTATAACATAAGTTCAAGACCTCATATTATATTTGCATTAATCTGTACACATTGTTTTTCAGAGTTTTCTGATATCTGTTTGGCTGACTTTTTCTGAAATTCATAGCTGAAACCACATGAGATAGCTCTCTCACCAGCAATAATAACCTCAAAATGAAGAATTAATTCAAATCATAACAAGATTTTGCTTTATCTCAAATAATAAAACTTTTTGATTTGGCATGTGATCAAAGAAATGTAGAGGATCAAATCATCAGAATGGAGAGATCAGGCAAGCTCTTTGATAAAATTAGGCAACTCCTTTCATTGCAAGAAAACCAACATTAACATGATTGCTATTTTTCAATTCGTGTTTGAGAAGATAATTTGAAGCAATATTCCACTCTTTGTGTGAGAAAACTACTTTTACAATGGCAATGAATATTTGCAGATTGATAGAAGTATAAAAGATGGCTCTAAATTTGTGCAAATATGTATTTATAAAAGAGCCTGGGTTGAAAGAAGTTGATGTACATGTACATGTATTCAATGATCACAAAAAAATTCTGAAAAAAAAATTAGGCAACTCCCTTCATTACAAGGAAAGCAATATTAACATGAATGTTATTTTTCAATTCGTGTTTGAGGAGATAATTTGAAGCAATATTCCACTCTTTGTGTGAGAAAAATACTTTTACAATGGCAATGGGTATTTGCAGATCAATTTAAATATAAAAGGTGGCCCTAAACCTGTGCAAATATGTATTTATAAAAGAGTCTGGTTTGAAAGAAGTTAATGTACATGTACATGTATTCAATGATCAAGAAAAAATTCTGAAAAAAATTAGGCAACTCCCTTCATTACAAGGAAACCAATATCAACATGAATGTTATTTTTCATTACATATTTGAGCAGATAATTTGAAGCAATCTTCCACTCTTTGTGTGAGAAAACTACTTTTACAATGGAAATGAATATTTGCAGATTGATATGAATATAAAAGGTGGTTATAAATTCGTGCAAATATGTGTTTATGAAAGAGCCTGGGTAGAAGTTAGGTATGTATGCAACAATGCAGAAAAGATCCAGAAAAATTAGGCAACTTCCCTCATTATAAGAAAACCGAATTAAAATGATTGTTATTTTTCATCACCTATTTGAGCAGGTAGTTTGAAGTAATTTTCCACTTTTTGTGAGTTAACTACTTTTACCATGGCAATCAATGTTTGCAGGTGATGTAAAATAATAAAAGGCGGCTCTAAATTTATGCAAATATGTATTTATAAAAGAGTATGGGTAGAAGTTGATGTATGCAACAATCCAGAAAAGACCTTGAATATCCATGTTAAAAAGATTTAGTCAACTCCCCTGATTACAAGAAAACCAATATTAACATGGTTGTCACTTTTAAATTCAAATTGGGGTAGATAATTTGAGAGCTAGGTTACACTCTTTGTATGAGAAAATACCTTTTTACAATGGCAATGAATATTTGCTGATCAATGTAAATATGATAGGTGACCCTAAACTTGTGCAAATGTGTATGTATAAAAGATGCTCATAGGTAAAAGTTGATGTTTGAAATGATCCAGAAAAGACCTTGAATATCCATATTCAAAAATTGAGGCAACTCCCCTGATTCCCCGAAAATGAATAGTAACATGATTGTTATTTTTCATTACGTGTTTGAGCACTAATTTGAAGCCAGGTTCTTCTCTTTGTGTGAGTTAACTGCTTCACCATGGCAATCAATGTTTGCAGGTGATGTAAAATAATAAAAGGCGGCTCTAAATTTGTGCAAATATGTACTTATAAAAGAGGATCTAGGGTAGAAGTTGATGCATGCAACGATCCAGAAAATACCCTGAATATCCAGATGAAATGACTTTAGAATAACACAAATCAGACACCACCTCCACCAAGGTACTCTACCATGAAGCAATATGTAAAGACTGGGGTGCAAAAGGGTCGATATTTATTACAAACTTTTTCAGATCAGTCACGCACCGCTAAATTCATATCAGAGCCCCCGAAGTAAGAAAAATTGGAATAAATGGCTTGGAGGCCGGGTAAGGTGAAGATTTTTGTTTTGACCGAGGTTACTCTGCCGGACAGGAGAAGAATGCTCCGTACTTCTGCTTCTCAGGTCGACTATCCATCATCATCACGCGGGGGCTCTTGATTTACAATTATGAAAATTCTCCCTGGGGCCAGTGACTTGATGGGTATCATCTTGCATGCAGTTTGTCCATTACATGTTGTCAGTCCATGGTGTTAAATTTGAATTTAAGCTGGTCAAGGTAGAATGGAAATGATTTTTTTTTCTTTTATTATGTTATGCTATTTTTAAGAACACTATGTTAATGTAAATAGCTATTGTAACTATCGAGAAGGATGTAAACATCTTCAATAACCATTCTTCTACCTTGGTTGAATTACTCAAATTTGAAATGCATGCAGTTTATTGATGTATATTGAATGATTTACAAAATATATGCAGATACATGCGATATCCTTGTAAATACTGCATGAAATACTTTTTAAAATGTTGTAATGCATTTTTGTAACTATAAATAATACCTTATTGAATACATGTAGATAAAAATATTATTATTTCACACAAGGGATTGATTAAAAAAGCTAAAATACCTACCATGCTATTTGAATGCTGTCAAAGAATAATAAAGACCGATGACCTGATTAAAATGTGATATTTGCTACATCAATGGTCATGAACCTGTGAAAATATGGAGTAAGGGTAATTCAAAGCAAGGTCATGGCTTGAAAACAATTACAGGAAATATATTTGTGATGGTATAGACATTTTTAGTTCATGAATGTATCATGTAATTTAATGCAACTTATAAGAGGCACTTATCTGGTCATTCTACTCTCTGTTAGAGAGTTAAACATCGTAGTTGCAGCAGTGTCAGAATTAATAAATCTTTTGTTTTTAAGGGCTGCTTTTTGTTTGGTATTTGGGCTGCTGAATATTTTTGGCTAATTTTCTCAGTTAAGGGAATCATTTTGCTCATGCAGACGAGCACATTGCATATGCATCGAAATGTTAGCTCAGTAAAGTCAAATCTTGTAGTCTAAGGAATGCTCATATTTTGCATGTAAAGTTGTTTACAATTGTGAATCCTAAGTTAGTTTTGTTGATCATTTTAAGAGGGAAAAGAAATCTCAAATGGCCTTCAAGTGATTTTTTTCTACCTGTGAAGGAATTTTATTTGGGTGATTCTGAACAAAAAATTGGTCCCTAAGGATCAGGTATTGAGAATTTTTAGGGGCGATTTTAGCTGTCACGGAGGCTAAATTGCCTGTATCCCCTATGAATATTTTGTGTGCAAAGTAGTATACTACATATCATTGTGAATTGTAACAACAAGCTTCATACAACCACTTGATGCGCTTGGCAGCAATTTGTAACTGGCTTCAATGAAGCTGGCCAGCTTCCACATTTGAACACAAACAAATGTATATTGTCACCCAACCACAAGCTTGGTTTAATCAATATTATTGATATTTTTTGTTGCCTTGTAAGAAGGTGGGTTTCGTGTAACGGAATGCTGTATGGATGGGATGGGGCGAGTATCAACCGCGTTCTCTCCCATTCTTATTCAAATTGACCGTGCAAACAAAAGCCTAGACTTGTTATTGAGTGGGTGGGAGGGTCGGTGCGTGTGCGTGTGTTTACGTGTGTGTAATAGCGTAGGTGTATTTTGAGGTTTAATTGACTATCGGGAAGAATGCGTAGTATGTGAGTCACAATTCATCAGTGCTCGATCACTTTCTCACTGCGATCAATGTGAGTCAATAGGGGAATATGTTTGCAAGGTCTTATGCGAATTCTAATCATTGCATATACGTGCAACATGTATGATACATGAACATAATTCGTATCGTACGTAAAATATGATTTGAGACGTTATTGTAGAATGAACGTGAATATATTCTGTCATTCCTATGATGTTAAAAAGGTATACATTTTATGAAATATAGAATCTCAATGCATGAAGACCTGAGTTTTGCGTTATACTTTGTACCTTATTATTACCCTGGATTTAGCTGCCGAGCCAACTTCTAGTGCTCATGCATTTCAAGAAATTAATCTTTTTTTGTATGATATTATTTATATGTAATCCATCATGTTTGTTACTATTTTTTCTTTTTTTGTAGGATTTTTTTGTCATTTGAATCTAACGTAAGAAAAATGTTCATCTACCAGAATAGGTAATTGGTGAAAACATAGTTACAACACAAATTGCATATTTTTTTATTGAATGAATTGTCTATTTAATCTTTAATCCTTTCATTTATGAACAATATTTGAAACTTTAGTTTCATGTATCCAACTACACAAGGAAAAAGGAATTATTTTTGCATCCAGAGTCTTAAAAACTAGCATAAAAGACAGTAAGATAGAATACACTTTATGTAGAGAAATGACAAACGTACGTCATCACCACGTCATGTCACTTGACCCAAAGTTGCCAATTTGCTAAAAATATGACTGTTTGAATAATTTTAAACTTCCTATCAAATATTCATTACTATTCTTATTGTTCAATTTTGTTAAGACTGTTGGAAATCTATTTGTCTATTTTTGCTTTTAATCAAAGCAAAGTTTTTCTTGCTTGGAGTCCTCATTTAATGGATGCAATGCACATTGGATTTTTAATCATTCAGCACAGGAATTGATACCAGTAGCTTTTAAAGTCTTTCGTAATTTGGTTAAACACAACCCAGGAATCTACTGTCACCAAGCATTCTGTACCAGCTTTAGAAACTAGTTTAGTGGAAGCCACTTTGAAAACTGGGTTTGAACAGGGTCTTACATGTATATATATGGCATGCTTGGCTTGTGTTGCACATAGAATTTGTATTAGGCTTTCAATCCCATCATGAATTTCTCAATTTCTTTTTTCTTTACTCTTTGCTTAAGCCCTGGTCACATATGGCCCCGGAAGCAACACGATTCACCCCGACTCGTTGTTCTGAGGCAGTTATATGTGAATTAACAAAGAGTCGGGGTGAGTCGTGTTGCTTCCGGGGTCCTATGTGACTGGGGCTTTATATAACGCTTACTTGATCGACTCCCATCATATCCGATTCCACTTATTTGAAGAATATTCTCTGCAATATGGACGAGTAGATATTGACATTTAATTTCCTCTTTTGCCATAAGTCATTTCCCACACACCTCTTCAATCAAACTTATGCTTACTAAACACAACTAAAAAATACCCCCCCCCCCTCCTTGAAAGTATCATTGTTTAACAGATGGATATCCAACAACAAAATGGGCTGGCAATGTCTAGCATCTATCTTGCTAGATGTTGTGTGAAAATCAATTTGCCTGACTCATGGGAGCCAGATATCCGTCAAACATTACATGTCAATTTTTGTGAACGATAATGATAATACATATGCAAATTATAGAGCTCATATCGACTTTGCATATTGCTCAAGAAACTTAGGGCATTTTTTTCTATTGTGACCGTAACTGAAGCCACTCGTTCACCAGTGCACATGGTATTTCAAGTAATGAATATTCTTGCCAGCTACCCATTCATCCCATATGGGTTGAGTCCGGCATAATGGGAACAATTTTTTTTCTGAAGGAAATCGATGCCATACTGTAATTGAGTTTTGAACTAGGACCCTCTGGATGAAAGGCAAGAGTCATCAGAACCACTACTGAACACCCTCTGTTTAAAAGTTATCTTACTTTTTAAGAGGGGGAGTTACTTTTTTTGCTTGTGTTTTACATACATGCACTCAATATCATATTGCTCAATAGATTGGTGTCACTTAGTGTAATATTCATCGCCTTGGGGCAAGAGGCACGAATACAGGGAATAGCAAATATAGACGGTGGCCAGACTTCGCTTCAAAATGGTGCCATCATGGTGAAACCTTGCCAGAGGGGGTTGGGCAGATAATCATTGGAGAAATGATAATAATTTAAATAAAAGAAGAATCTGATAAGGAATCCAGTTTAATTTTGATTGTATTTATAGTGTGGTTTAGTATTGTTGATAGATTTTGTAAGTAACATGTTGATTAAAATGATTTGAAAATTGATTTATATATTTCACTACTTTAATGCCTCTCGCAACAGCAAATGATTCTTCTCTTTCTTTTTTTGTTGTTGCACTTAGCAATTTTTGATAAGGTGAAGTAGTGTGTGATATTAAACCAATATAATAATACTTATTCACCATTTTTTTTTTTACAGAAAAGAAGAAATGTTAGTCAACATTTTTATAACACAATGACGAATAATAAAAAAAAATTACACTCAAATTTCATCCACAATTTGCATGAGGTGAACTTATAGTGTAAACACATTTGGCCTAGTTTAGATGTTCCAAATTATCAAATAATAAACGAAAAAATAGGTCTATTTGCTGAATTCTGGCTATTGGCCATGGATTATGCTGTAAATCATTTGAATGTATATTTAATATTATTGAAAGTACATGAAAAAAATCGTACATGTAAATACAGTCAAGCTTTCTCAACCACCTGTATAGACCACCTGTCCATGAAGACTACATATCTTGACTCCATAGATAGCAATTTATATGTAAATAAATGTGTCTACAGAGACCAACTGCGGTTGAAGACCACTTTTTCCATCTCCTTTGGGTGGGATTTATTGGGAGGTTTCACGGTTTATACATGCCCCCAATAAGTAAAACGGTAAAAAGTATGTCACAAAACAGAATACATACATCCATGTTGGCAGTAATCCACGCGCCAACGACGATTCATCAGAGATAGAAGGAAAAAAAAGAATGGGTGGAAAAATCAATCGGCAAATTGATATGAGGGCCACCAGAACTAATGAATTCATCCAGTATGAATTTCTTGCTGATGAAAACCTGGCGGCCGGGCTGTGGGACTCGAAGTCCCTCGAGGGAGAGGTTGAAATCAGAAGATGTCACTGTGTCGTGTCCCATGGGTATCAATCAGGAAATGGAATAAAGCTAGACAGACAGATCTTTAACCCTTTGAGTACCAAGTAGGGGATGTTTCAATCATAGAAAGAAACTATAGATTAAAAATAAACTTAAATCCTTGTAGCACTGACGAAACAATTTTGTGCATTTACAATGTTAAATTCAACCAATTGTCGTTTGTAGATTAATCTCCTCATGGTTGTATCACAGTTTGCAAATGAAGAACGTAGATCAACTTTCTTCAATTATTCTTCACCACAATGAACCTCTTTCAAACCATAACTGGCTCTACAGCTTTTAAGTTGGAAGAAACATCTGTAGAATAACTAGTGCATATATGTTAATGTTTTGGGGAAGAGCCACTTTGAATTGAATAATTGTGATATTTAGTTTCCTCGTTTCAAATTTGTAGGTTATCAACTGTCTTTTAGTGAATAAGTGGTGATATGGTGTTAGTGCAAGAGCATGAAATAGCTTTGAATTAGATTAAAAAAGAAAAGAAACCGTATCTGTTTGAGTTAACTATCAAATTTGTCCAACATTCTCGGTCAAACTGCTACCTCACATCTGCTTCCAGAGTGCAAAGTTGTCACAAGTCTTATTCAAGAAACTTTTGACCATCCGGAAATTACACCAGTTCAGTTTCCGTACAGTAATACCTTCAAGTTATTGCTCTCTTCAATGTGGTTTTCCTAATGTAAAGTCCCGGTCACATAGGACCCCAGAAGCAACACGATTCACCCCGACTCATTGTTCTGAGGCAGTTAACTGTGAATCAACAAAGAGTCGGGGTGAATCGCGTTGCTTCCGGGGTCCTATGTGACTGGGGCTTAAACGTGAGATGAGCATTGATGCAACAGAGCGTAACTGCTGACGAAAGTACTCAGTATGAGGCGTCTCATCACCGGAGTGTTTCGCCATGTGGGATGGAGTGAGTCCAGAGATGCCAACCGTTCCAGAATATACATGATGTGAATTTTTGTATGGATTTAAGGCTTTCATTGTAAGGGAATGGTAGAGAGTATTGTTATTGTGATGTTTTTTTCTCACTTTAAACCAAATCAAACAAGTGATGTTATTTATTTAGCACTGCTTTTAGCCCAATTATATCTTCTTGGTCCAGTTGAGTAGACCTTCTGTTTCTAATCATACTCTATCAGTTTCCAAGTACAAAATAGTCTAGGTGCTTTATTCGTTCTGCATGTACACCGTTCTGGAATATGCATGAGGTGTAGTTTCAAATGAGTTTATGGTTTTCATTAAAAGTGAATGGCTGAGAGTATGGTCATTGTCATTTTTTCTCACTTTAGACTAAAGGTTTGAAGCAAGACCTTTAGTATATTATCTTCTTTTTTTCTTATTGATGTAATGATACACTGTGATGCCAATGTACTGTTCTAGAAAATGTTTGAGGTTTAGTTTCATATAAATTTAAGTCTTTCACTACAAGTGAATGGCTCAGAGTATGGATATTGTAATGTTTTCTCACTGCAGAGCAAAGTTTGAAATAAGCAATATTATTTGTTCGGTACTGCTTTTGACCCAGTTTTACCTTTTTAGTTGACCTCAAACCTTGAATGGATCTTCTCTATCAAATCATACTGTATCAGTTTCCAAATACAAAATAGTCCTGGTGCTTTTAAGTTTGATCGAATTATAATTATATACAGTGATGCCACATGTTCCGGAATGTGTGATGTGAATTTTCATATGAATGTATGGCTTTAAGTAAATGACTGAGAGGATGGTCATTGTTTTCTTGTTTCTCTCACTTTTGTGCAACTGTTGCGTTATTCGCATTCTGATTTTGACCTCATGCAATATCTGGAGCAGTACATCTGTGCCTATATGTAATGTTGTCCTTTTTAGAACAATATCATACTACAAATGTGCAAGACTATGATACAGACAATTTATTGATGGATGATGTTTTTAATAAAATGATGCTTAGATGTAATCAGAGCATGTTTCTTGTTTTTTTCCTTTTCTCATGTTCAAACATGTAATTTTGACCTGCATCAATGCATATGTGCTAATAAAACTGTTTACTAGAAAAGAGATCCTTACTGGAATTAAACTTATAATGCCCTTTTCCATAGAATCACACCCATTTTTTTAAGAAGCATCTCTCGTCATCGACCCACTTTACATGGGGGTCAGGGCTTCAATGCATTGTATTTGACTCAGAATCAGACTTTTCTTTCCTGTTGCATTTTTTTTGTACTAGACAGTGCACCTTTGATAGAAATCGGCGAATAAATGATTATGCATCGCAGGAATTCAATATAATTCAATATAAAAATTGCACTATGCTCTTTTATCAAGTACTGATTTTGTCGCACCCTGGTATTTCATATACAATGCTTGATGTGAGGCACATGTATCTTTCAGATAGAGTGCATGAATTTGGATTATTTTCTTTTCGTACACCAGCCATAGATCTATCATAGTTGATATGAAAAATTCGAAAAGGTATTTCCAAGAAGAGATCTATCCCTTAAGTCCTGGTCACATAGGACCCCAGAAGCAACACGATTCACCCCCGACTCGTTGTTCGCAGGGCAGTTAACTGTGAATTAACAAAGAGTCGTGTTGAATCGTGTTGCTTCCGGGGTCATATGTGACCAGGGCATTAGATTCATGAAATAGTTGAACTATTGCATCTAATGCTTGAAGTTTTCATAACTTGTTTTTTTAATTTTAAATTTCCAGCTTAGAGAGGTTTGTTGAAGTCATTGAGATGATTGTGTCACAGTTGTATTGTCTATTTTTCATTGTGAAAATTTATCACCTGCTAATTACAGGCGCTATATTTGTGCTTATTTATCACAAATAAAAATATATTGTACATGTCAATCCCTCTCCAATAATGCTCTTGTACTAAAAATTTAGTATATTATAATGTACCTATAAATATGCAGATAATACGGAAATATACAAATACTTACCACGAATGAATGTCATGTCATGTGAATATGTGAAATAT
>BQKZ01004776.1:29612-41014 GCA_036244855.1 Temnopleurus reevesii | reverse complement strand
GGTGCGCGCATGATAACGATTGTGGAATCAGATAATATGTAACATATTGACCAGCTGAATCTGCTGCGCTACCGATTTGCGCAATCAATATGAATCTTATATCCGAAATTTCGAAACGTCATTTAAACGAAATAATTCAGCACGAATTTTCCCGGTTATAAAAGAATTTATGTTTTTGTAAAATTATAATCTTGTAAAACAACAACAGTCGTAATCGAATGAAATGCTCTACTTCATTCAATACTAGCATTGGTTGAGACATAATACGAATGGAAATAATTTAGATAGCATTGACTTCTCATATCTGAGAGTATTAACCCATAATATAGACTCTGTGAAGGGACTACTCGATTCCAGAAATACAAGTTCGGTTGTTTTCACTCCCTGGGCCCCGTAACATAAAGATTTCCAATCAATCACACCATAGATATCAATCGCAAGTCTATGGGAAATCATTTACTAAAGTTTCCGATTGATCGCTATATTGATTGTATCTCTTTCATGTTTCGTGCCCCTGCTCATAATGCAATCCGTCCGTGTTTTCACGAAATAACGGGAACCAGAGGGTATTGTTACACGAAATGGGTTACAAATCCATTGGAACGAGTCCTTATATAGAATTAACATGTTGTTCAATAGGACGCCCGTTGAATTGGTGCTAAGTCGGGATTTCTTTCTCTTCATGCAACAATCACCCTTTGGCTCCCGTCACTTCGTGAAAACACCGACGTATTATCGTTCAAGTGCGTTTTAACTTTGAATTATGCATGAATACAGTACGACAAATCAGTCATACGCAGGCTGACTTATTTTCTTACACGTGAAGATATCTTTCTTGGACTGATCTGACTTTTAAGACTTTTTAAGACCAGCATAAGAGTGCTTATTCCAGTTGGGTTTTTTTTTAATCAGGCCTATTACTTTTCTTCCATGCAGTCAATTAAGCGAGGTTGGATCTAGCCGTAAAAGTGAAGCCCTCCGATTCAAGATATCATCCCAGAAACTTATGATCATCAAGCTCAGATGTCAACTATCGTTGTAAGTTTTCAAATTTAATATGAATTGTTGAAATTCAACGCTTAATAATATGATCAAGGGGTGTTGTTCGAAATCAACTGCAACTTTGTAAATTGTAAGGCGCATTTTCATTCGCCCATGGTCTGGGCATTTAACAAGACGTGCATGAAAACATAATTTTGATTGCCATGTTCCGATCAACTGCAAATTGCCATCAATTGCAACTTTTGAACAACACCCCATAAGACTTGTTGTATATTTATACTGTATATGATGCTTACAATGTAACCACGACGATTTCAGAGCGTATTTTTTTCTTTTATAGTGACATAATTTTCTATCAGAAATTTTAATCTTTAAAAATTGATCCCAACTACTATTCATTAATTTCCTAATCTATGGTCTCCTCCAAACAGATTTCATCAAAGTGTATTGCCATCTGCATCCTTAGACCTATATGATATACCAGCTGTTGACAAAGCCATTATGGCCCTGGTGCCGTCCGGAGACTTCCCGACAATAAAGGGTACCCAACTTGAACCTTGGGACACTTCCGACATTGCAAAACCAATCGGTAAGGGCACGTTTGCCGAGGTCTTCCTGAAGCGTATGGGATCGGATCAGGTAGCTGTCAAGGTTCAAGGATTTCATCAAGACCAGAAGGTCACCAACAGCAAAGAACAACTGGGCAGGAAGACGTCCTTGGATCATGNGTGGGTGTAAAAAATATTGAATGTTGATTAGGATCCGTAAGATATTCGTGGAAAGGTTTGTTGCTTTGTGATACCTTTTCTGCTAGATTGTTCCCAATTTGTGAGAAGTACTGGTTGAAAGTTTTTGCGATGTTGTTGGGGTCGTCAATGGTGACGCCTTCATTTTCTATTTTTGGAAATCTGGGATTTTTTCCTGTTTTTGTTTAGTACGTTAATTCGACAAATCGGTCATTAATATGCTGAATTATCTTACACTTGAAGATAGCTTGCTTCGACTAATCTGATTTTTAAGAGTCATTAAATGTATAGATTCGTATTGGTCGGGATGCAGACATTGATGTGAAATGAGCTGATGTATTCACACATTGCTTAACATGCCTAAATGTAACTGTGTGCGAAATAAGGAGACGATTTTCGCACGTATTCTGGCGTATTTTACTTCATATATGCCAATCAGCCGTTACTCATACGGTGCGCTAAATGATTCGCACGGGCCCCAATCGGGATAGGATTGGTCGAGTGACCAGTCGTATAATCTGCGGCGTGAGAGTTAGCATGCATATACGGGAAGCATATTGTGTCGGGGAGCGCGATGACGTCGTTATTTTATCCATTCTTTGCGATAATTAAGCCATTTCTTGATCGATTTTGTTCAAACAAACTATGAGCATGATTTAATTTGCTATTGATAAACTGCATAATGGTAATACTTTTAGTGCAGCTCACAAAGTAGTTAAATATCTGAAGCGTCATGTTTCCCAAAACTAATCTTTTGGTTTAAGACCAGCATACGTATGCTTATTCCAGATTTTCTTTCTTAATTATCTTTCTATCATGCAGTCAATCATGCGCAGTTGGATCTAGCCGTAAAAGTGAAGCCCTCCGATTCAAGATATCATCCCAGCATCTTATGATCACCAAGCTCCGATGTCAACTATCATTGTAAGTTTCCAAATTTGATATGAATTATGTTAAAATTAAGCACATAATAAGATTTAGGGGGTGTTGTTCAAAAGAGTGCAAGTTGCAGTTGATCGGAATATGCCAATAAAAATCATTGTTTTATGTGCGTCTTGTTAAATGCGCATACCGTGCGCGAACGAAAATGCGCGTTACAATTTGCAAAGTTGCAGTTGATTTGCAGTTTATTTTAACAGCACCCCTAAGACTTGTTGTATGTCTATTTATCACGCTTTATTTTTTTGATAAAGTATATACAGTGGGATGGAAACGATTCCACATGTTTTTTTTCTTTTATACTGACAGCATTTTCTATCACAGACTTGAATCTTTAAAAAGGGATATAAGTTACCAGTGGTTACGATTCATAAATTTTCTAATCTATGGTTTCCTCCGAACAGGTTTCATCAAAGTGTATTGCCACCTGGATCCTTAGACCTAGATAATATACCAGCTATTCACGAAGCCGTTATGGCCCTAGTGCCCCGAGAAGACTTCCCGACCATAAAGGGCACCCAACTTGAACCTTGGGACGCTTTCGACACTGCAAAACCAATCGGTAAGGGCACGTTTGCCGAGGTATTCCTGATGCGACTTGGATCGGATTCGGTAGCTGTCAAGGTTCAAGGATTTCATCAAGACCAGAAGGTCACCAACAGCAAAGAACAACTGGGCAGGAAGACGTCCTTGGATCATTCGAGAGCGATGAAAGAAGTTGCGGTGCTTACGCTTCTAAGGTCACATCCAACGTTCCCACGCTGTCACGGTTACACAAATTCCGCAGGACGTCCAGGGTTGGTTGTTGAGTTCATCGGCGACAAAGCCACTGGAATGGTGTACCCACTCAGCAAAGCCATCAAGACAAGGTCGCCCGCCCTCACCGACCAAGAATGGCTAGACATTATTCTTGACATCACGGAAGGCATTCACGGAATGCACGAGATGGACCTCCTTCATAACGACATCAAACCCAACAACGTCCTCCTACAACAGAGAGACAGCCGCTGGTGCGCGTACGTCATCGACATGGGTAACGCAACCACCGTAACGATGCCGCATAAGAACCGCAACCTGACGGATCATGAGATGGAAGGGTACAAACTGGGTGTGGTCTACCAGCATCTTGCACCGGAATACATCCTGGATGGGGAGCATAGCAGCATCCAGTCAGATATCTTTTCTCTTGGTCGTATCCTTCATCACATCTCCCGCGTCACTCATAACTCTGACCTATTCAACCTCGCTACGGCAATGATAGATAGTCGTCCGCATCTAAGACCGTCTTGGAAAGAAATCAATGGTGTCATGAAGAGTTTTCAAAATCGGTGGCTGAATGTTTAACATTTTGTCTGAGTCAAGTAAGACGATGCCATTTTTAAATTTTAGTTCCAAAAAGAACAAACACGCCGTAAGTTGTCTTTATTTCCGCACCATCTCCTTTTAACATGTTTGATATAAAGATTAAGAAGGTCAAACTTATAATCATGCCATAAAGTTATCCCGCTACGCTTCTTGTTACCCTTCTTTCTAATGAAGAAACCAGGTGAAGAATTTTTTTTATCAAAAGCAACAATGGTATCACTAAGTCGGAGTACGGATGACAAAATGGCTTGCATGTCGGCCCAGCGTTTTTTTAAATGAGAATCGATTCCCAAGCGAACAGGTAGACGCAGATGAGACGATGGACTGACATTCGGCTTGTGCTCAATGAGCGTATAAGTCAAACGTCAGTCCACCGTATGACCTGCGTCTATGTGCATCCAGGGAGCGATTTTAATTTCCAATAACGCTGGGCCGACGCAGGCTAAAAACGCAAAGGTGTGAGTCGGCCTTAGGATGGACATATATTGCCGTCGCATTTTAATCTTAAACGAATCTAAATTCGTATACGGCTGGCCTGGGTAAACGCGGGAAATCAAAGATTTACACAAACTTACGTGCAAAGACGACCATGTACACGCCCCACGTGATGCTCCAAATCCAGCCAATCAGAAGGAAGGTCACAGTAAAGAGTTGTGACACGCCCACAAAAATGTTTGTACAGCACATCCCCATGCTGTCATCTTGTTTGTTATTCTGTGTGGTCCCGCAGCACAGCATACTGATGCCTGCAAGGATGGTTCCTGCAAGCATAAAAGAAAATTCGGGGATAAAAGAGGGTTTTGCTTGAAATGTTAAGTTTTAATTGGTTTTAAATAGCTAAAATTAGTATCCTACATTATGAATCTAATGTTCAGATATAATGAATTTGAGTTTTGTATTAGTGTAGCATTTCACTGCACAATCGTGAGAAGCAT
Source organism: Temnopleurus reevesii (assembly GCA_036244855.1). Taxonomy (NCBI): domain Eukaryota; kingdom Metazoa; phylum Echinodermata; class Echinoidea; order Temnopleuroida; family Temnopleuridae; genus Temnopleurus; species Temnopleurus reevesii. The sequence continues at coordinate 36,027 of BQKZ01004776.1, read as the reverse complement.
TGAAAAGAAAAAAAAAGTTTAATTATTTTATATGACAATCACATGCTTACATAACTGCATTGAATTACTATTTAATGCAGCTTTTGTTACAAAACATGCGGCATTTATTATTATTTTTTTTAAATATTTTGCTCCCTCCAAAATTGATGTACTTACGAATACATTGTACCATCAGTAATATCAATACGGAGCTTTAGCAAAGAGTACGGAAGGGCCGATCAGGACGTTATTTCTCAAGCGCGGGAAATTCTAGCGGGCCGCTCAGGTTGAGAACGCCCGCTAGATTTCCCCGCGCTTGAGAAATAACGTCCTGATCGGCCCTTCCGTACTCTTTGCTACAGCTCCGTAATACCGTGGTTGATCCGACCCTACAATTTCATACATTTTACACACTAAGAAATTTTGTGTACTTCTCCACCCTAAAGGATGCGTATATTGTAACAGAAGCTGCACCCCTATAAGGATGGAAAATTGCATTCTAATTTCTTAGGTAGTAGTTTGAGACCATAGAGGTATATAGCCTATATATGCCTACCTCTATGTTCGAGACTGAAAATGTTGGGGTGACCGCAGCGTCCCACAAACGATTGAATTTCTGACGCGAGTGTTAATCTTTTGCCATTTTTTTTTGAAGGGGTGAAAACAAAAACGTGATTACCTATATCGACCCCCAAAAAATAAATAAGAATAGATAAATATATGATTTGAAAGACAGATCACAGCTATACAGGCCTTTAAAATCTTATCCACACTGATTTACCTGGCAAATTGAATTAATGTGAAAAGATTCCATATACGGTATTCTTCATTGCGAATTGAATTTCATTTATTTCGGCCGATGGTTCTCGATGCATTTAGAGCAAAGATTAAACTATCATCTGCTCCCAAACCCGATGACAAACGACTATTTCCTGACACTCGAACGTGTCGACAATACAGGCATTCCACGCAAACATTTTCATTATTAATCTAATCTAGACTGGGCAAACAGAACGTATCAATATCGCCACCGACTGTTTGGTGTCACCATGACAACGAGACTGTTCACGTGGTTGCAGTGGGACGAAATTAACAGTGCACCCTAAATCACAAATTGATTAAAAATAAAATCAGGGGGAATAATAGTTTTATGGCGCAGGCAAAATTAACTCTAAATATTGCATTTACTGATGCCACAACAACGCAGTGAAGGGGGGTACGGTTAAAAATAAGGTTGATGTCACCATGAATGTTTCAATTTCAAATCGTTTATTCTATTCAAAAGTAAAAAAAAAAAGTAATTTATGTATAAGGCAAAATATACAAATAAAACCTAATGAGGAGACAGCTAAAAAGAACAGAGTCTTATATGATGCTGTCCACCAAATATATATATATATTTATATATGACCTGCGGTCATCATGGATGACCCAGCTTTTTGTGGGAGATATGTGGAAGAATATATTTACATTTTGTTTAGAAAATATATTTCTGTCTGAGCACTTAAAATGTGAACCAAGTAACGTAACATAAAAAGTTTGTGATGTTGGGTGCTAGTGTTGGATGGTACAAGTTGAAATTTTATCTTAAGACCGCCTCACACCTTTGCGTTTTTATTCTGCGTCAGCCCAACATTTTTGAAGATTAAAAATCCTCAACAAGTGCCAGTATACGCTGATCAGACGATGGACTGACGTTCTGTTTGCTCTCAAGGAGCGTACGCCGAGCGTCAGTCCAACATATACTCTGCGTCTTTGTGCGTCCAGGGTGCGTTTTTAATTTTCAAAAACGCTGGGCCGACGCAGGCTAAAAACGCAAAGGTGTGAGTTGGCCTTAAAGGGGGTATGGTAAGGAATAGAGTTGGTGTCATCGTAATTGTTGGGTGTTTATTCAGTTGCAATTTTATCTTAAGGCCAACTCACACCTTTGTATTTTTTATTCTGCGTCGACCTAGCATTTTTGAAAATTGAAAACGCTCCTCGAGCGCCAGTATACGCTGATCAGACGATGAACTGACGTTCTGCTTGCTCTTAGGAAGCATACGTCGAGCGTCAGTCCAACATATACCCTGCGTCTTTGTGCGTCCAGGGTGCGTTTTCAAAAACGCTGGGCCGACGCCGGCTAAACGCGAAGGTATGAGTTGGCCTTTATACAATGGGGATCTCGATTTATCATGAATGTACCCTCTTTGCAAATTCCTACAGAAAATGTCAGAAAGGTTTTGTTTTATAAAAGATGATGATGGTAATATTCAATTCTTATATGGCGCATAACACATAGCCAGGTCATTTGTATTCTTTGGTCGGTCTAAGTATGCGAATCATCTAACAGATATGTATAGCAAAACAGTAAGAATTACCATGTATTGCAAAATAAGCTAAAAATGGCAATTCAACATGGGTGGTAACGGAATTACATTTTGAGGTACATTTTTGTCTGTTATATCTAAATGACAGAACAGCAGATATACCGGTCAAACTCTTAAAATTGAGTATTAAGTATGTGCTAGCATAATATAAGAAAAAAAGAATTCACATTGTCCAAATGGACATGAAGAATGTCGGTAACGAAATTACATTAGAGAATTTGCTCGTAATTGTCATTGCAACAGTCCATAGAATTTATTAAAATTGATTATTTTTCTGAAGATGTATGTTCATGTGATATATCATTCACAGATTGCAAGAAAATTAACCACAATATACTGTCTCTATGAAAGATTACTGGCACTTTGACAAAACAAAAATCCGAATTTTCCTGTGGAATTTCCAAAAATTCTATATCAAGACGAGAGGGGGAGGGGGGCAATATAGAATATGAAGAAAATAGAAATGATGCCATAACGCTCTCTCTTTTTCAGACTGTCAAAATAGCTGTGAGATTAAAAGAGTGATATTTTTTAAGTTGTGATGCTGAGAGAGGCAGAGCGAATGAAGTAGAGAGAGGGGGGTGGGGTTTAAAGCCTATAACTAAAGTTTGGGTAAAAGCGAATATTTTTGTCCGCAAATTTGTCTTCAAATCTACATAAAATGAAAAATCGGATCATGAACATATTGCACAAACGATTGTGTAAAAATGAAAGAGTTTAGGTAAAGCTACAACCTAATATGTGCAAAAAAAATCACTATGGGGTCCCCCCATACTGAACCAATATTTTCTTTCTTTATAAATGACACATTTTTATGCAAAGGACTAGATGCAAATTTGAGAATTTAATTTTTGTGTATACCTTCTTGCTATAACGGTCAAATTCAAATTTTAACGAGAATCAGTTCATAAAAAGATATGCTGTTGTCTCAAAATGTATGTAAGATATACCGTATATGTCATGTTAAACATCCGGTAAAAAAAAGTTCACATATCGAAATCGTTACCAAAACTGTATTTGGGCTTTAAAGCACACTTACCTAATCCTGGCACAAAGATATTGCAGAAGAGAAAGATCCAAGCCAGTTTTACAGGTAGATAAGGAACAGCAGCTAGAAGAGGATTGTCAACTCGTGTCATCTGGGCCTGTTCTTCAGTACTCCCTGCCCCTCCTTTCGGAAGCTCCGTGAAGGATGCCCCCGTCCCCATGGCAATTAGAGCAGAAGCAATATTCCCCGACGACAGGGAATTCCTAGAACTCGGTCTGGACCCCACTCTGGAACCAGGCCTGGACCCGTTCATAGATCCAGGTCTAGAATGCGGCCTAGTCCAGACGGAGTTCTGGCTGAGGTTGTCGCCATCCGGGGGAGGCTTGGTTTCTTTGGTCATCCGCCCGCCGCCATCGCGTTGCTGGACGTTGGACTGGGGACCGACACCGGTGATGACGACCGCTGGGGCCTTCTCCTGAAGACCAAGTCCAGATCCTGGTCTCTTGGTTGGAGACGGTGGAGCATCGAGAAGATCCGGTCTAGGCGCCTGCCCTGGACCCACTGACAGTCTGGACTTCCATTTCACCGTCGCGTTGCAGATGGCAGACGACTTGGGGATCTCTGAGGTCACGGGTATCTGGTTGGGGAGCTCGACGGATGGGTCCATCCTAGAGCTGAAGGATGTCTTCCCAAGCAGTTCTATTTTATCACTGTTCTGATTCATTGTTGACCTATTTTACACAATCTTATAATGCAAATATTTCTCGTGAGTGAATCTCTAAAGTAAGAGATTCCTCTCACTGTGCATGATCACATGTTGTGAGCGGTTGCAGAATTTGTTCATTCAGTAGCTCACAACTTTTCGCCGACCTAGTATGTGATGGGTAGATTGTTCACGTTAAATGACTCTTAGTGGATGTATTTCTCATATTGCTAACCAGTGGCAGGTGATTTAATCATCTGTGAAACAAAGCATACAAATTTGAGCATATGATAAATTGTGATACAAGCATATTTTTGTAATCCTGTTTTAAATCTTGTTTTTATAAAGACAACAAATGAAATTGATCTCTTAATCATGACGACTCAATTTGCAGACTCTGCTGAGAATGTTAGTTAATTAGATTAGAATATAACAGTGGGCAATCCTTTTTATTAAGTCTGATATTAAAGGCAGTAAATTACAATTACTCTGTTAATTCCGAAGACTCTTTATTGAGACTTAAGAAGTATTTGAGACTTATCATGGCCGTTGGAGTATAGTTAAATTGAGTCAGCTTTAGACGGTAATAAAGAGATTGGTCTTATATCTTTAAGCGGCGGCAGTGGAATCTTTATAAGTTAATTATCAGACGTAAGATAAGTCTTTTTGAAATACTTTGGAACAAACAAATTTATAACGCAACTGTGTTTATGTGTCCTCATGTCATGTGAATGAGTTTGTTTGTTTTTATTTATGTAATGCAACAAAAATAATACATGTTCAGTAAAAAAAAAATAAATTATTGAACATTCACAAAACGGTGGATGACCTTATTCCAGTAGTATATTATCATTTGAAATCAACTCAATTTAGATTATTGAGACCAATCATTCACGATATGACTTTACAAACAAATATTACCGCCATGATTCCATGCAATTATTTGTAGTTTGTAATGGCAAAGTCTTGGTTTACTTAAAACAAATTGTTTGATGACCTTGCGTCACCAGCTAGAATGAACGGGCCAACCATGATCAAAGTATACTCTTTCATAAACAATAACTGCTTATAATCATAACTATGGACTTACCGAAGAATTTATGTATTCCAATATGTATTTCCACTAATCATGATACGTGTTTTATCCTCGATGGCCGTCAAGCGGTTCTAGCATTCCAACAAAAGTGGCAATGCGTCAAGTATCAAGAAGCCACATGATAATACTTCCAGTACAGCGTCTCAATTAGACTGTCTCAGTGTGTGTTATTCCAAAACAATATCACTCAGTGTTCATTGCTAATTAAAGAGAACTGATTGCATTGGTAAACAGCGAGCGGCCGCCAATGTGGTTTCTAAACCGAAGGTTTTCCGAGTTCGGTCATTGATCGATTGGTAGCTGCTACCAAGAGGCCACAGCCTCAGAAATTATTACCCCTCAACTCAATAGCTCCGCATAATATTTCGCTTGTAATATTATTAGCACATTCTTATCGTCGAGTGAGCCTATGGGTATAATGCCAGAATATTGACATGAGCCGGTGAGCGCGAACAAAATCATTATTTGATTGATAATGTGTCTCATAAAAAATGACAATATTTTATGAGCGTTCCTATTGTCCAGATGGAGAATCTTTGCAACCAAAGTGAAAAGGGAATTTTGATTGATTTTTTTATTTTGTTCCCATTTCAATAACACGCAAGATTTTTAAAAAAATGAATAAATAAATATGTACAATTTCAAGGATACATAAATACATTTTCATAATACAATACCCAACCCAGGGATAATCCCGGAGAAAATATTTGCAATTTTCTGAAATAAACCTTGTTCAAATGCTAAAATGGATTTATATCTGCCGTCTAGAGCAATAGCCCATGAACTTTGGACTTATGGGTTTATGGATTATGTCAATTTATTTAGAGCAAATAATATTTATTAACACTTCCAAAGATAACGAGGCTGAAACATATTTTGTTGAATATGAAATATCGAAATGCACTCTGGTATTCCGTTGTTGTAGCTGTTTTTCCGGCCCCCGTCAAGACTTTAACTTTCACAGTCATCATTTTTTTGCGTCTGCATGCATCATGTATTCAGATTTTAGGTGGAAAAATGGCGCCAAAATGTGTAATGAAGGGTGCATTGCCTGATTAGTACTTGATATGAACAAGGCCGGATTCAGGAAAACGCTTTTGGGTCAAGGGGGGGGGGGGGTTCACTCTGAAAGCAAGCAAATATAGTTCTCATTGATAACGTCACCCCCCCCTTCGGCAATAAGGGGCAGGGCATAGGAAACCAGCTTGACCCCATCCCCCTCCCCCCCCCCCCCCCGACTCAAAATGGACCCCTACACAAATAAAAAGAAAAAATGATAG
>BQKZ01004776.1:0-23241 GCA_036244855.1 Temnopleurus reevesii | reverse complement strand
GGGGGGGGGGGGGCAAGAGGAGAGTGGACGAGAGAGGATCCCAAGGAGATGTGTGAGAGAAGAAGATGCGAGGGGAGAGTGAATCAATGTAAATGCAAGATGCATCATGGGGCGACGCAAGAGGGGAAGAGGTATACGAGAGGGAAAGAGGTGCGAGATGGGATGGCAGGAAACTAAAAGGAAAGAGAATAAAATAGAACCTTATTTTTGTCAGTAGTCTAGAGGCTTCAGTTTACTTTTTCTATCACGTCATTTTTTTTTTAAATGTGGAAGGGAACTACAGGCCATTAGTCTTCCAAGGCAGAACCGTAGAATGAGATAATTGTTAAAACAATTATGTTGAGCCGTTGCAATTGCCAGTGATAAACTAAGATTAAAAAACATGCAAAGAGGATGAGGAAAGTAAGGCAACATTAGGCCTATATAGTAAATGGAGGTTCGATTTGTGATTTGACACTGAATGTTGATTCATCATATTGCTGCACTTCATTGGTTTTTTCCTGATTTTTTTTCTTTATTCTTGCTGTTTTCTATGTCTATTTTTAACGATTCTTTTTCTTTGAATCAATAAAAATAAATTAAAAAATGAGAATGAGAGAATGGGTATGTCGCTCGAGCCAACTCTCACGGTGGCATGCCCGGCCCAAAAGGAGGCATCCATATTTATAATAGGCCTACATCGGGCGCGCTCTTATGTTTCAGCTGAGCCAACTTACTATTTAGTGCAGCGCATATCTACAGCGAGCAGTTCTGTGAGCATTGCCAGGCCAGGGCTTCCGGCGATACATCCATCCAAGACCCGCTCCAGATCATCCTTCAACCCGTTCAGATTCAGACCCGTCGCGCGCAATGGAGAAAGGGACGTCGGAAACCAAGCCACCAATAAAAGAGGAAAAAACAAAAACCACCGATGAAAAGAAATATGCAATATTTTCTAAAGATTCTATAAAGACTATGGCTGAGTCTGCTGGACATGAAAGACTCTCAAATGAAACAGCCGCAATTTTAGCAGAAGATGTTTGCTACCGACTCCGAGAAGCAGTTCAGGTTTGTATTGTCCCATCTGTTGACTTTTGTGTTTCCTCTTTTATTTTCTTTCTCTTTCTTCTTCAGAGTTCAGTTGCTAAAAAAGTAAAAGTAAAGTAAAGTGGATTGTTTGTAGTTTGGCCCTGGCTGTACGAAAGTTATCCGCCGATTAGACTAGTAATTCATTCAGTTCATTGTTGTTATTTATCATATGTATACATGAAGAATTCCTGTGAACATGAAAATTGATTTGAATATGATCAGGTTGATGTTCACGCAAATTTTATTTAGAATGTGATGAACCAGACCTGATTTGGAGTTTAACTGAGACCCCCCTGATTTCTGCACAGCTTGGGCAGAGGTGTTGAACGTCCTGCAGAAATAGAAATCATGCAATCTCTTGTACAACCAGGTACAAGTAATCTTTGAAGAAAAGCTGAATCTGGTCTTGGAGTGAGAGAGAAATTGAGTAATAATCTATAAGGCCCGCACCTTATTTCTGAGCGACTATAAGACCATAAAAACTATCATTTAATCACAAAATCTGGTATCATTCGAATGAGAGTATTCTGAAGATTATTTAGAAATAAATATTGAGCATAAAAAAGCACCGCAAATATCTGCAAGGAACAGTTTTCTGACAAAGTCTCGCACACTGCTGTAGTTTTTGGAACACATTTAAAGGCATTCACTGCTCTTTGTTGAGAAAATAAAGGAGGATTACCAACTTTTATTGCTGTATTTTTTACTTACTAATATCCCATAAATTCTATAGATTAATATGAAATAGCATAAAATCATTAGGATTGGTAAAAACTTTTTTGCCTGATTTTTAGATACATAAGCAAGGAATTATAGTAGAAAGAGTTTCCTTAGTCCCATTGTAACGTGTATTTAAGACCTTTTAGCAATTTCCCCTATTCAGCATCTGAACAATTTATTTAAACCCATTTTACATGTTTCAAGACACCACAGGTGGATTGATTGTAAACAAGCCCATATATCATTCAGAACATTGACCAGCAATAAATATGAATTAAATGGCTGACATTACCTCGTGCATCTAGCCAAACCCAAACATTCCCCATTAAATTGTCATCATCATAATTCAGTGCAGCCCCTGTTTTATAAGGTATCCCTTGTTCTACAAATATCCCCTATCAGCAACTTTCCCCCTCTGTGCAAAATATTCCTTCTTCCTGATTGGTCAAAAGTAACACCCCTTTTAGTCACCCCATTCTACGACAAATCTAACACCTTCTGATTGGTTACACAGCAACCACCCTATACTGGTCACCCTTTTCCTAAATTTGCAAGTTGGCTGACACACCAAAATTTTGGAGCTAATTCTAAACCCCAATTCAGATCATCCCTTTCATGGCATCGAGACGTACTACATGTAGCTTGCTCTAGACTTGCTTGATGGGGACTTCTCTTCCCACTTGACTATATATATATCGAGTGCTGAACCTTCACAAAAATCAATGTATATATTCTTCATCTGATTCTGAATTCATTATTGGAACGCCGCCCAATAAAGACAAGTTATACCGTATGAAGCATTGTCTGACGTGCTCTTTATTTGTGTATGTTTTTTGTAACGGACATATGGTTACATTACACCATGCATAGACAAGTCACAGACTTTGACTAGTGCGTATTTGGCCATAAACATATTGTGCATGTTGGATGTGTGCCTTTTTATTACGCAGGCCTTTAGATGAGCGGACCATAAATCTAATTACGCCAAACATAATCTAGACCGAGCTAATTTAGAGACTAGACTGTCAAAACAGAAGAAGAGAAAGACTAAAGAGGGATGAACTTTTAACATGACCACCCAAAAGATGCAATTGGGGCTTCAACCTGAATGGCAATTAGCATAAACCATATAAACCAACCCAAATAAATTTGTAACCATTGAGATCAGCCTGATGACAGGCGCACACCACATCCCCCCCTTTTTTTTACCGACTTGAAGAACTACAGCACATCCGCTGAAGTGTTTTTTAAAAGACCAAGCTAGAAAGAAGCACATCCTTTACTGGTCTCACATTTTCTTTAGGTTTTTTTTTTTCTCTACTGTTTTCGTTTGTTCTACTGTTACTGTCCTGTCTTCTGTAGTTCATTTCTGTGATTACAATATAATAATCTGTTTATGTTTGTGTGTACATGTATATATTATGACTCACAGTCTAAAACAACCTTGTTTGTGATTATATATATCATGTATAGTGTATTTAGGGGCCAGCCTTTTCAGCAAGCCTCGCTTCTCTGCTGGCCTCTATTTTTTTTTCATTTCTATTGCAATATTACCATTATTATTTGTGACTATGTATATATGTATGAATCTCCAAAAGAACTGAAAAATAAATAAAATGATTTGAAAAATAATGATTTGGTCTATGTTTTGACTAATCAATTACACCAATTGGTCCAGCATTGTACACATCCAAATCCAGATCTCTGATCGGTTATTATGTTGAGTGGTTGAGAAATTATAATTATAGCACTCAATAAGGTACTCCAGTCTGTCTTCAAGTCATTCTTAGCCTTAATGAATTACCATTAAAGTCATAATTCCATCATGTTTTTTGCATAATTTATCTCTGTTTTTTTTTTTTTAAACAGGCAAGCTCTCAATTCATGAAGCACAGCAAGCGGAAGCGCATGACATCCGATGATTTCAACAAAGCACTTAGGTGGAGTGATGTAGAGGTAAACTTGTCGATTGTATTTCTAAAGAATATTTTTGTTTATTTTCTTATGCTACATGTAGATCTGTAAATTCACACTAGTACCAGCATATAAAATACATTGAGGCAAAGGGTGATTGCCCCCCTAAACCTTGTGAGCTCCAAAATAGCCCAGGCAAAATATATTAGTTTACAGGGGGTATTTTTCAAGAAGAAAATGTAAAGAGCCCTGTTAAACAAAAAAAAAAACATGATTATTTCGCCGATTATAATGTTGTATACGGTGCCACTTTAATGTATCAAAACTTTAACTGACTTTACAATATAGAGTGGAACAGTTAAACCATGCGTAGTGTGAAAAGGTTTTTGTTAGGGTTCCCACTCTTCCTGGAAAACCTGGAAAATGAGTTCCATTTTTTCCAGTCCATGAATTTGACATGTATTTTTTCTATTCTCAATGTTCCAAGCAACAGTCATTGGACTCAGTCCCTCAAATTATAGTTCCATGATAATAAATATAATGAATACATGCAATTGATAAAGTGCACATGTATATATCCACTCTGCAGAGTGCCCAATGTCCTTTTGTACTATCATTACACCATCCTGGTGCCAAAGTATTTCAAGGAATAAATTTTCTTACCAGGTACCCATTTGCCCCACCTGCGTTAAGAGGAGCACAAAGTGGAAGAATTTCTTGCTGAAGGAAATTAATGCCATGGATGGGACTTGAACCGTAACCCTCTGGTTGAAACACGATGTTGTTTCATAACAAAAATCATTCATGATTATATTCTACATGTATATGTAGATGTAAAGCGCCTGTATATGTATATGTAAAGCGCCTTGAGCACTCAGCAGAGTGGATACATGCGCTATATAAATTGCATCTATCATTATTATTATCTACATGATTCTCAGACTTTTTTCAATATTCATTTGTGAAACAAAACACTTAAAGTACAGATACTTGTACCAGGAAATATTTTCCCGGTATCGCATCACACTTTGCTATGCATTTTTAGCAGGATTGCTATACACAGTATGTTTTGTTATAGCTACTTTTTCACATAGAAGTGTACAGTAAAGTATTGAAAGTATAATTTCCTCAGTGTCGGGAACTGCTAATCAAATTTGAAAATTAAAATTATTCCCCTTGTACAGATGGTTTTCAGACTTTTTAATTGATTACCAATGGTATCAATCAATATTCTCCTTGTATAACCACATATTTATAGAAGAGAGTGAATCAGTTGTCTCACAATGTTCAAATGTTCAAACATTCTTCAGACAACTGATTGATTTTCTTTAATATTTATTCTTCACCACGATGAACCTCTTTCAAACCATTACATATTTATCTGTCTCATTGTTTGTCTTTTTTTCAGCCCATCCATGGTTATGGATCCAACGAAACTACGCATTTTAGACAAATCAAGGATACCACTCTTTATTTTTTGGAAGATCGGGAATTGAGCCTGTCTGAGATCGCCATGGATACCAAGATACCAAACAGTGCTGGCAACACCTCGCTTAAAGGTTTGTTTCATTGATATTCAAAAATATGAAAATATACCATATCCAACAAATTAACCCATTTCAGACAGATCAAGGATACCACTCTTTATTTTGTGGGAGATCGGGAATTGAGCCTGTCTGAGATCGCAATGGATACCAAGATACCAAACAGTGCTGGCAATACCTCTCTCAAAGGTTTGCTTTAATATATCGCTCAGCTTTGTTTTGTTGCTATTTGAATATGTGTTGGCATACACCTAACATTCATCAAGATATGGAAATAATACAGTGTAATCTTCAAAATCGTTGTTAGGTGCTTTAAAAAGCTAATCTGTGAAGTATAAGAATACAATTCAGAGATATCTTGATAGTAGTTCCATGAATTTTGTAATTATTGCTATTGGTTATTGATCCATCAATCAATGTATCAAATTTGATACTCCAGAGCGGTGTTTCACCAATATAAGAAAGACTTTAAAGAACGACTTTTATAAGTTCGACTGGTATCATTTCTTGCGCTGAATGCGCGTAATAGTGTGAACCATTACGCATAAAAAGGAATACCAATCAAACTTAAAGTCGTTCTTAAAGTCTTTCTTATCTTGGTGAAACACCACCCAGACTGCTTATTAGAATACCCTAATTACACAACAACAACATTAGACCAAAGGGGCTGCCAACTATTACTCATTTTTAGTAATCATTACTAATTTGGGATTCAGATTTCTCAAGTTTTGTGTTAAATTCAGTAAAAATTGCTAATCTTGGCAGCATGAGCACCATTTCAATGTAAATGAGTGATGATTACGAATTTGTACAAGGATTATTTAACTAGTTTCCACCGACAAATGTTGGCAGCTATGCAAAAGGGGGTAGTCTCACTTGAATATCTCTTTTAGTAGACATCAATGGACATTGAATGCTTCAGTCAAGAATATAATTTATTATGGGTGTATTAATATTTGTGCAAAATACAATGCAAATTCTGTTTCCTTCTTTTTCCAGCTAATTGGCTTGCACTTGAAGGTGTTCACAAGACTGTTGTGCAATCAACTGATCCAGGTAAAGCTATGATTTGAACAAGGCATTCAGATTTTTTAAAGAGACTTCATTTAGTTTCTTTTCTTTTCTGTTTGCTGGAAATTATAGGCTATTGCAAAGTACAATAGAACAGCAAGTTAAGAAACCTAAAACTAGAAGGTGGCATTGCTCAAAAGTTGCAGTAGATTGCAAGTTGCAGTTGATCGACACATGGCAATCAAAATAATTGATTCATGTGTGTCTTGTCTGAAATGCACAGTATGCGTGAATAAAAATCTGCATATTAATTAGAAATGGATTTGCAGTTGATTTGCAATCGTTATCTACTCTCTAGCAACCCTTCCTATTGCACACTCTTCACAAGGATGTCTACAACCACATGGCAGTTTAATGCAATGAATCCCCTTCTTGACCTTTTATTCTCTGAGGGCAAGGATTGAGTTTCAAGAAAGATCTTTGCAATCAACTCTTGGCACTGACAATACATGAAAATCAACAAGATGGCCCAACATAGTTTTCACTATAAACATTTCTTGTTGGCAGGAGTGCCCACATCTGGTTACGAATATTTGTGCATTTTTGTTAATTTTTGATAAGTTTGAGATCGAGAAATTATGTTCCTTTTACACTTCATCTGATATATTTTTTGGTATCAAATATTATTACATCAAAGGATGTTTCTTTGATGCAGCACCAACTAACAGGAAGAAAATTTGGAATTACCTGAAAGGATAGACATGAATTAACATTAGTTCAAAGTATCGGCGGTATCGTGAGATATCATTTTGTAAGACATCGCTAATTGTCAGGGAGAATTGCTAATCAATCAAATTGAAACATATTCTGATTAGATTGTTTGCTTGATTGATTTTGTTCACATTTCGATAACAAGCAATATAACAAAAATGAATGTTAGCAGTTTTGAGTAAACATAAATTGAGCCAAATAACAAAGGAAAATTGTATAAAAAATATCTACAAGATAATTGTTTGCAAATTATGAATTGATTTAAATGACTGGGAATTTAGGATTTTGAAATGGAGGGATGTGCAGATAAATAAAGCAGAGCCTGTACCACTCATTCCCAGATTAGTATTGCGCTAAAGAAAAAAATAGTCGTTATAAGAAATACATTATACAATAAAATAATTGAGGATTAAACTCTGCCCTAGAAATAGTCTTGTATTTTGCAATTGATCACAAATCTCTTTTGCTGTACCATATCTATATTTAAAGGTAGAAAACTACATTTGCACCCATTACGGTTATGCTTACAACTTGTTGTGTACCTCAGATATGCCAAAATAATAACCTCTATGAAGTATTTTGGTAGAATGTAGTCCAAAATATTGAATTCAAATAAAAAATCTATTCTATCATAATTTATCTTGACACCAACGGTATCGCGATACTCCTAGCGTATTACGGTACCACACACACACACACACACACAAAACATAAGAGCACATACAGTGCGCACTTTAATACACTGCCACACCATGCGGAATACGCACTGAGAGAGACTCTTGCGCTATTGGTCAACGAGGGGTTAACGGCTGTTTTGAATTTTGAACGCCCTGTCTATTAGTTTGAGGCCCGAATAGAAGAATTATTATTGGAATAACTATAAATGCGCCTATCATGACCAATCTTTGTGCTTAATTGATTGGTGATAAGTTCTAACATTTAGTACTCTTCAACATAACACAACAATCTTGGAAAGTCAAATTTTAGGTGATAAGTTCTAACATTTAGTACTCTTCAACATAACACAACAATCTTGGAAAGTCATTTTTTAGGCTGCAAAAGAAGTATTCTACCTTTAAAAGAACAATCTTGAAAGTGTTGTGATCCAGTGAATGGTAATGATATTAAAACACGTTAATCATTTCTGAAGTGAATATAGATGCAGGGAATGCGATAAAGAACAGGATTGTCTTATTAACCACTCAGTAATATTCATGGAAATATGGATGAATTAATTATAAATCAATTCATTACCATGATAAAATCTCACCTGCTCTTTTGATTCTATGATCTTCTATTTTCAGGTCAAGTAGCTGCAGAAGGCATTCAAAAGATCCTTGGGGTTCAAGGACAAGGTATGTCAAAAACAAACTTTAAACAATTTTCTCTTTTAAATAGTATTTTGGCAAGGTAACCCTATTTATCACTGTGAGCAGAAGGACAAAGGAATAACACAAAGTTTATAACTTCCATTCAAGCAGTCACAATGCCTGGATGGATATGAAAGGAATCTCCTTCCCTCTTATTCTGCAGAGAATGCCTAACAGTTGTGGCACATGTACATGTTCAGTGACTAAAGAGGAAAGCCACTTTCTTTTGTGTTCATGAAGTTCTTGTGAAGGCTTGATTGAAATTGTTTACTCTCTCCAATTCCTTATTTCATTCTGCTCAAAGTGCATAAGCAATCTTGGGGGAAAAAGATAAGCTTATCAGAGAGTCAGTAAAACAGTTGAATGAAATGAATGTCACATCTTACAGACTATGTGGTATTAGAGGTGTAATCGCTATAAACCAGAATTCTTGAGGGCAAAATAACAAGGTTATGCAATTTTTGAAAATATTATTTTTCCAACATGTTTGAAAATATGCTCAATTACAACGTTAGACAATAACATGGAGATGCTATCCTCAGACAAGGTCACTTACTACCAACATATCACCAAAGCAATCCTAGGCATAGATGATGAGGCTAATTAGCATAGATACATTCTTTTTATTGTATTTAACCATCTCTATATGTGTTCACTCCATAGGTATGACCCATAGCTTGGAGATGCTATCCTCAGACAAGGTCACTTACTACCAACATATCACCAAAACAATCCTAGGCATAGATGATGATGCTAATTAGCATAGATGCAGATGTTGAGACCAATTAAATTAGCATAGATACAGGCATTCTTTTAATTGTATTTAACCATACCAATATGTATTCACTCCATAGGTATGACACATAGCATGGATATGCTATCCTCAATCACCAAAGCGATCCTAGGCATAGATGATGTGGCTAATTATTTTCTTTTTTTTAATTCTGTTTAAGCATCTCTTTATGTGATCACTCCATAGGTATGACACATAGCATGTAGATGCTATCCTCAAACCAGGTCATTTACTACCAACATATCACCAAAGCGATCCTAGGCATAGATGATGAGGCTAATCAGCATAATTGCAGATGTTGAGAGATACATTTTAAAACTGTATTTAACCATCTCTTTATGTGATCACTCCATAGGTATGACACATAGCATGGAGATGCTATCCTCAGACAAGGTCACTTACTACCAACATATCACCAAAGCGATCCTAGGCATAGATGATGAGGCTAATTAGCATAGATGCATTCTTTTTTATTGTATTTAAACATCTCTTTATGTATTCAACTCCATGACACATAGCATGGAGATGCTATCCTCAGACCAGGTCACTTATTACCAACATATCACCAAAGCGATCCTAGGCATAGATGATGAGGCTAATTAGCATAGATGCAGATGTTAAGACCAATTAGCATAGATACCTTATTTGTATTGTATATAACCATCTCTTTATGTGTTCACTCCATAGGTATGACCCATAGCAAGAAGATGCTATCCTCAGACAAGGTCACTTACTACCAACATATCACCAAAACAATCCTAGGCATAGATGATGAGGCTAAGTAGCATAGATGCAGATGTTGAGACCAATTAAATTAGCATAGATACAGGCATTCTTTTAATTGTATTTAACCATACCAATATGTATTCACTCCAGAGGTATGACACATAGCATGGAGATGCTATCCTCAGACCAGGTCACTTATTACCAACATATCACCAAAGCGATCCTAGGCATAGATGGTGAGGCTAATTAGCATAGATGCAGATGTTGAGACCAATAAGCATACTTTTTTTTTTATTGTGTTTAAACATCTCTATATGTGTTCACTCCATAGGTATGACGCATAGCATGGAGATGCTCTCCTCAGACCAGGTCTCTTATTATCAACATATCACCAAAGCAATTCTAGGCACTGATGATGATGCTACAAAGGTATGTTTATTACAATCACCAGATTAAATTGATGTGCGTAAGCCAATGGGATGCGACGGAGGCGCCATGGTGTAATGGTTTTAACTCTCGCCTTTCAACCAGTGGGTCGTAGGTTCGATTCTTACCCATTGCGTTAATTTCCTTCAGCAAGAAATTCATCCACATTGTGCTGCACTCAACCCAGGTGAGGTGAATGGGTACTTGGTAGGAATATCTATTCCTTGAAATGCCATGTGCGCTGGTGTACGCCGGGCTGAAGCCTGGTTAATGATAATGCAAAGTGCCTTGAGCACTCCGCAAAGTGGATATGTGCGCTATATAAATTGCGTCTATTATTATTATTACTATGCAGTATTTTCTGCTACTTAGAATTCATGAAATCAAAGGGAAAATTATCTCAACACATTCAGGACAGGAATTATTTTTCACTATTCACTAATCACTATTCCTTTCCTAAATCGACAACTCTAAATTGCTTAATTCTCTTTTTGAAAAAATCAAAATTAAATATACTGTGACAAAATTGAATCTTCGTCGCCAAAATGCAATATAAAACGTTAAAAGATGCCATTCGCATGAAAATTAACGATATTTTAATCTCTAATGAATTGCAAATTTGAAGGATTTCTGACAATTTTAGTGATTATTGTCATTTAAAAATTCACTGCAACAGTGGCACAATGGTAATAGTTAAATTTAGTGTAGAATATATCTCTCTTTCTCCTTATGCATCTTGTATAATTCTAGAGCCTGCATCGAAAGGTATTGAACCAAAACACAAAATGTGTTCTATCATCCTGAGAGTTTTAAAAAATCTGAAACCCAAACTTGATGTTCTATCATTTACTCCATAGTAAAAGGAGAAATTCTTCTTGATAATTGTTAATCATATAAAGCTCAAAACCTCAAAACTCAAGCATGAAGAAATATCAGTGACATGATAAAATTGTCTAAACCTTATTTGATGGTTATTTGGTTTATTTTGATTTTTGCATCTAAGTCAGCAATGCATTTCTGTGATTGTGCAATCATGTATCGTGTTACCAGTATTTTAATGCATGTTTTGTATGGTAACTTTTGAAAAATATTAAAATCTAGAATATTTGGCTGATAGTTCATTTTTGTCATGGGTCTCAACTCGCCCAGAAAATATAAGAAGTTTTTGAACACAGATGACGAAACTTTACATTTTGATTATCATCAGGTTTTTATGTTTCTTCTTATTATAGAAGTGGTAATGATAATGATAATAGCAGATTATCGACAGCTATAAACTTAGGTTTGTCTGTTTCATACAGGTTGTGTTAATCGACCTTCAAACAAACAGCAAGATAGCCGGCTTGCTTCTATACCTCGTAAACTGTTTCGGCTAGAGCTCTATCAAATGACTGATTTCCTATACAACATTAGATTTCTTCTTATAGTAGTTATAATAATAATGATAATAGCAGATTATCAACTGCTATAAACTTAGGTTTGTCTGTTTCATACAGGTTGTGTTAATCGACCTTCAAACAAAGTTTGTCTCAGCTGGGGTAAAGATTGTCGGTCTAGAACTCTATCAAATGACTGATCTTCTATACATATATTCCTTGTTGTAGTGGTTATAATAGTAATAATAATGATAATAGTAGTTTATCGACAGTTAACTTACGGTTGTCTTTTTTCATACAGGTTGTGTTAATCGACCTTCAAACAAACTTTGTCTCAGCTGGGGTGAAGATTGTCGGTCTAGAACTCTATCAAATGACTGATCTTCTATACATATATTTCTTGTTGTAGTACTAGTAGTTACAATAATAATAATAATGATAATAGTAGTTTATCGACAGCTAACTTACGGTTTTCTTGTTTCATACAGGTTGTGTTAATGGACCTTCAAACAAACAGCAAGATAGCCGGCTTGCTCCCGTACCTCGTAAACTTTGTCTCAGCTGGAGTGAAGATTGTAAGTCTAGAGCTATATCAACTGACGGGTCTTCTATACATCATTGATGCGCTTGTGAGGAATAAATTCATCTACCTTGGCCCCTATGTAAGTCTGAGTTTATTAGCTGATCTTATACTCATCCCCATTATGTCCAGACATGTTTTTTGGAATGTTTATTAATTCTTTGGTATGGCAGATTTATGAGACACTGAATGATAAAGCCTAAATTTTTAGAGGTATTCTTCTTAAGTTTTCTTGACTTGGGAAACTTATTACCAGGGACTGAATTTAAGAATTTGCAGGGGAGCTACAGATAGCTCTTCTAGATGCTCTCAAGGAGAGTTTTAGGGGAGCTAAATTGGGTCTTCATTTAGTAAAATTGGGGTTACAAGGGGCTCAATAAATCACTCCCCAAAAAGCATTTAAGGGGAGCTTTAGAAGAGCAATCACTCTCACTCCCCTTAAAATGTATTCCCTGTATTATCAACAATTAAATTACCCCTCATTTGCAGAGATATTTTTAGTCATTCTGTATTTTGTGTAAACCTGTGCAAGTCCTTTTTCCCTTTCTTTTTGTGTGCAATTAAAAGAGTCTACTTTACATCTCCTGAAAGAGTTGCACTGGTTGCCTATTCCTGCTCACATTGAATTCCAAATTCTTCTTTTGACCTTTCTTTGTGTAAATGAATTGGCACCTGTGTATATTACTATAAATTGAAAACTACATATACACCAAACAAAACCTTCAGATCTTTGGAATAAACTGCCACATGATATAAAGAATTCTCAAGAATTCAGACACTGTTGACACTTTTAAGGCATGTCTGAAAACACATTTAAGAAAACCTTCCAATGTTGAGTTCAATATGTAACCTTGATTCTTTGCTGACCACATTGAGTCTCATTCATGCCATTGATTTCCTTCAGCAAGAAATTTATCCTCAAAGCTGTACTCTACCTAGGTGTGATTGGGGACCAATAGGAGACAGCAGCACATTATCTGATGATGTGAGGGCCTATATTTGGCTGCCTTAATGCTAGATTGGAATTGCCATCCAGTGACCGGTTAATAATATCGCAAGCGCTTTGAGCAGTCAAAACTGACTGTAAAGGTGCTATATAAATCTGCACTATTATTATTATTAGTATTATTATTAGCTTATCTGCGGAATAAGGCACATTTCTGTGCTATAAAATGGGCACTTAAGGGGAAAACCACAATACAGCGAAAATATCGTTTCGCCGTAGCGTTTTCACAAGCTACATCTCGGAAAATAGTAACGTAATAGCGCCATCTACGGTATGTAGTGGGAGAGGCGGTCCTGTTACGTGGTGAGAAAACGGAACATACCATGTAGTCCACGGAATAGGGGTGAAAAAATGGGCGAAATTGAGGGAGTTATATTTACTGTTAGCATAACTGCGGAATGGGGGCACCCCAATAATAAAATTTTGAAAGATGCAAATTTTCAAAAAATCTTTAAAAATGCACATTTATTCCAAACTTGTATTTTTATACATAAACGACTTAAAGACATCAAAAGGAAGTCCCTGTGATGATTTTTCTTTAAATATTCATTTTTTTGTGACTGTTATGAGCAAATTCATATTTTCGCCTTTTTTCGCCTTTTAGAACACAATTTAGCAATTCCCCTTTTTTCCGCAGATAGTGTTATTATTATTATTATTATTATTATTATTATCATTATTATTATTATTATTATTATTATTATTATTATTATTATTAATATTATAGATGATCCAGCTGGTTTCTACCGTGATGTACTGTATTCTCGAGCCCCTAGCTGTCTCCATCAACCCCCTCAATGATCACTGGAGTCTCAGAGACTACGCTGCTAGGTTGCTGCTTCCGATTCTAAGGTAAGATATTTCTTTAAAGGTATGGAATCAAAATGGTCGGGATGCAGAAATTGATGTGAAACGAGCTGAAGTATTCACAAGTTGCTTTACAAGCCTAAATATAACTGTGAACCAAATAAGGAGAAGATTTTCGCACATATATTGGCATATTTTAGTTTGAAAATGCCAATCCGCCATTATTCCTACGGAGCACTAAAATGAAACGCATGGGGGTCAACCGGTGGAGTGACCGGTCGTATTGATTGTGGGGTGTGAGCGGTTTGCATTCATTTTGTACGCGAAGCGATGTTGTGTTGGGGAGCGCGACACATGTAGTCACTTTAATTTTTCGATAATTAAGCAATTTCTAGGTCGATTTTATTCAAACAAACTATGGACATGCTCCAATTTGCTATTGAAAAGCTGCATTAATGTAATATTTTTACTGCGGCTCACAAAGAAGTTAAATATCTGAAGCGCCATCTCTCCCAAATCTGATCAATTGGTTTAAGTGTTGTAGTTGAATTTTCTTTCTTAAGCTGGGATGACTTTATTTCCTTGGAAAACATATTCCTTGAAGACATTTTCGGCTCTCTAGTTGGCAGGTAACGTATATCGATCACATCACATATATTAAGAACCATTTCAGTTTTGCCTGATGGCAGAAAGAACACATAAAAGAACACAAGTTTGGCAATATAAATTTTCTCTGCCAGATCTGGGCTTGAGCTGCCCTAAAAATGAGAGAGAGAGAGAGAGAGAGAAATTTGGTTTTTACGGTGTGTATCATTCAAATTTGAATATTTACGCCAGGAGAAGAAGAAAGAGAGAAGGAGGCGACCGGCCGGGATCGAACCCGCGACCAACACAGGTCATTTATGACTAACCCAAACGGCTTAATTACAGGCGCACGCCACGACGCCTCAGTCTAAGCCCATTATTTGTTCTATATCACCTAGGCGGTGTTTGACCAAGTTATGAAAGACTTTCTTTACGCAGGACTGCTAAAAGTTCTTGCACTGAATGATCAAGAATCTTACGCACATTAGACTCTTTAACATACTCCAGGCTTACTAAAGTCGTGCGTAACTTAAAGAACGATTTGGCGAAGCAGTGTTTCATGAAGCTCTACGCACGACTTACTCCTAGTTACACGTTCTTGCACTCGATAATAATCTGAAAAAGGATCGCCAGTCGTGCATGCATAGAGTCATGCATACATCCTGGGAAGCTTAATGAAACAAATACCTGAGATCTTTTTTTTCTCCTTTGCTGTAATACTTTATGAATTACCCTTTTTTTCGTCAGATGTTCGAAGGAATCACGGAGCAAGTTCAATCGCCAGATGTTGACCGCCTTCCAAGAAGTGATGAACGATCCTGCAAGACCTCTGTGTACATACTACGGAGCAGTGATGGGACTCATAGCATTAGGCCCACAGGTACGTTCTGATCCAGTCAAATAAAAATTATTCAAACCTGTGCTCTCAATAAAAGAAGTTTACAAACCTAATGAGGTTATAGACATGCGCAGGAACTCTTTTTCTGTAATTTGAAGTGATGAATATTCCTGCAAGACCCCTGTGTTCATATTACGGAGCAGTGATGGGACTCATAAGCATTAGGCCCACAGGTACGTTCTGATCTAGTCAAATAAAAAAAATACAAATAAAATCTGATGAGGTCATAGACCTGCTTAGGAATTCTTTTTCAATGATAAGAAGTGATGAACGATCCTGCAAGACATCTTGTACGTACTACGGAGCAATGATGGGACTCATACCGTTAGGTCCACAGGTACATTCTGATCTAGTCAAATGGAAATTATTCAAACCTGTGCTCTCAATAAAAGAAGTTGACAAACATGTTGAGGTTATAGACGCGCCGGGAACTCCTTTTCAGTGCCTTGAAATGATGAACGATCCTGCAGGACCTCTATGTATGTGTTACCCCATTCAGGACAGGAATGACTTTGTAACAGATTCAATCGTTATACTTTTCTTAAATTGGCAACGTTGAAGTTTTTAATTCACTTTTGAAAACATACCAATTAAATATAATGTCACCAAATTGGATCTTCATCACACAAAATCGTGTGATAACATTTAAAGCTTGGCTACCATATAGCACTCACTGCATTAAAGGAGTTTTCTTCCTACGGATACCCATTCACCTCACCGGTCGTCGTGAAAATGGTCTCAAAAGTTGCGGAAGACTTGAAAGAATAAAGTCATAACTGCGCGGCTGAGGGAAGTGTTGAGAAGAGATAGGGTTAAGACTGAACTTTTCAATCCATGTTTTTTATAACTACAACCAAAGAGGCATTTTTTTTCCTTCCTTGCCTTACAACTTTCCTTAACTGTACTCTATTCTCTACTGCACCTTGAGCATCCAGCAGAATGGATTTTGCGCATTACAAATTGCATCTATTATTAATCCTACCGGTCATAGGTTCAACTCTCACCCATAGCGTTAATTCCCTTCATCAAGGCAGGAATATTTCTTCCTTGAAATGCCAAGTGCGCTGGTGTATGGCAGGCTAAACCAGGGTAATAATAATGCAAAGGGCCTTGAGCACTCAGCAGAGTGGATAGTGCGCATTACAAAATTTACACCTCGTATCATTATTATAATTAATGCTCTCTCATTTTTTACTTGCCGGCTGTAGAGGATGTGCTATGTAAGTCCAATTATTCGGTGACTGTTCCGAAAAATATTATATGTCTATCTTACAGGTGAAGGAAAAGGGATATAAGTCTGTGTCTCTTGATGTCCTATTGGTTCTAACAAAATCAAAACTAATTGATGCACTCTTATTTTTTACTTGCAGGCTATAGAGGATGTGCTATGTCCAAGTCTGTCCAATTATTGGGTGACCCTGCAGAATGTGCTAGAATAAGAAGGGGTATAAGTTTGTGTCTCTTGATGTCCTGATGGTTCTAACAAAATAAAAACTAATTAATGCTCTCTTATTTTTTTACATGCAGGCTATTGAGGATGTGCTATGTCCAAGTCTGTCCAATTATTGGGTGACCCTGCAGAAGGTTCTAGAAGACACATCTATCATACGGGTGAAGGAAGATGGACACAAGGTCCATGGAGCGCTATTAGTAAGTCCATTCAAACATTATAAAACTCTGTCCAAAGACAGCCAAACAGTATAAAACTCTGTCCAAAGACAGCATACTTTGGGGTAGACAGAAGCCTGTGGGCAGTAGAAAACGAGTGTGCAACTGATGTGTGCAATAATTTTTTGCCGTCTAGGGAATAATTTTCCTGGTATCTCATCGCAATTTGCTATACATTTTAGCATGATTGCCATGCAAAAGATTATTTCGTATAGCAACTTTTTATATAATACAGTAAAATATTGGAAATGTTTCCTCAGTATGTAAAACTGCTAATCAAATGTGAAAAGAAAAATTACTCCCTGCCGTCATTTCTTTCACACATCAGTTGCGCACTCCTTTTCTACCAACCACAGCCTCCATCTACCTATGTCAATTCACAATTCAATTCACATTTATTTGGCAAAATAGAGATACAAAATTATGAAGTTGGAAAAATTATGATGTTAAAAGGGTATTCCGTGATTGCTTTACAAGTTAAAAACTTGTAGGTGAGCAACCCTTTAAAAACGATTTGAAATTGAATAATAAAAACAAGGAAAAAGGGAACATAACTAGAATGTGCGATTTAAAGTATGACTGCAGTAAGATTAAACCCTAAAAAAAAAACACTTTTCAACAAAGTCACCATCACATGAGGTTTACCTCTAGGCCCCTAGACTTTGTTTTGTATGTTGGAAATGTTTTACCAAGTTTTCATGTGATATTGTTAGTTTGCTTGTTTCATAGATCTTATTCAAATGTCGTACAAATAGACTTTTTTAAAGGGAATTTAATCCAGACCTTGATATGTTTGCTGTAAATGGAGAAGAGCCAAAAATGATAAACAGCGAAAGTTTTTAACAAGGAAGGATATTCTGCTATGAATTTGGATTGATGCAAAATTCTTTTTTCATTTGTTGTTTGCCTGCAGACTGCAGCGGAGACGTTACTGAGGTACAAATTCCATAAAGGAGAGAAAGACACTGAGCTCCCTAGCCAGACAAGTTCACCTTGCGACAGCCCTAGGAACTTGCCCGAGTTTGCGTTCGGCACGGCCAGCTATGTCACCCAACTAAGCACTTCCTCAGGTAGCCTCACCCCGCACCTTAAGGAGAAACCTCCTCGGAAACGCAACAACTTCCTGGAGCTCTACTCAGAATTGTATTCATACTTTGGTGATAGTTTGAGTGTGCGGCTCGGGATCGAAGTCGATGCGTTACAGGCGTTGGATAAACTGGACAGGCACATGGAGCAGACTGCTAGCTTACAGGACTTGGTGAACGAGCGTGTGACCTTTGACGGAACCATGTTCAGGCAGCATCATGTGAAGAACATGGGTAAAGTGCTTCCCATGCCGTCGAAACCAAGGACTAGTGAGCTTCCACGAAGGACTGCTCCAGCCGAGAAGCACCCAAGCAAGGCGCAGAGGCCTCACACCTCAAGGACGCGACATGGCAAGATGAGCAAGCGCTTCCGGTCGCGATCTGCCGGCATGAGGGATATCTTCCAGTTCGTCAAGCTAGTGAAGCCACTGTCGAAGAAGACACATCCTGTTCCTTTGGATAGTAAGGTCTGGAAAGTCAATCTGAAGATGCCCTCTGTTGGAAAGAGAAAGACAATGTTCAAGAGAGTAGGAATGCCTTCTACGAAGAATCTGCCGAGTATTCATGCCATCTTGTGATAATGATGACAAATTTTGCCTGAGAATCTGAACTAATATCATGAACAAAATTTCACGGAGTATGCCTGTTTGAATCATGAAATTTGCACTTGTTTATGTAACACTCATATCATCAGTGGGCTGATTAAATCTTGTATCTCACTTTTTTGTGAAATTTTTTTTTTTTAAACATTGTACCATGGATGATGCACTTTGTCTATTTCAGGCTTCAATTTGAATAGACTGGGTGTCTGTGGCACAGTGCATGGCCTTTGTCTTATTCACTATAGTATAAAGGCAGCCATGTTTTAGGGCTCTCCTGAACATTTCTCATCTTTGAGATACAATATTTTTTCAGCCCACTGACGATATGCTTCTGGTTACATTTGTGCATATTGTACAATGATAATGATCCATTCTAAGATGATGTTGCAAGAAAGTTGAAATTGATTCATGCTTGTCAATCAAACGATTGTGACAGAGATGCCAACCGTTCTTTGCATGAGGTAAAGATTCAGATGTGAGTAATGCAACAGGCGAACAAAAGTGAGAGAAAACATGACAACAATAATTCTACTCTCAGCCATTCACTTGTATAAGAAAAGTTTAAATTCATGATGAAAATATACCTCCTGCATACTTCGGAACACTAAACCTTAATTAAAGCTTGCAGCTTTTAGTGTAAACCCTACTATTGTAAACAACTAATGCTATAGAAAATATTCTCACAAAGGAAAGTCCAACACTCTTTTCCCCCAAAGGCCATCAGCCCCAAAAGAGAATATAGGCAACTCTGCCTAAGTTGTATCTCTTGGGACCACAAAAATTTGTTAGACTCAGGAGAAATTTGATAAAAAACACATGTTTGATTTGAAAAGGCATATCAATTCGGGCAATTATTCGACTTAGGGAAGTGGGTAAAACTCCTTATGAGTTCAGCATGCATGCTACCTGAAGTAATCAACATTCGTTTTTCTCCTCGCCTCATTCTGCCCCCAAGCAACATGCTCCCCTTTGTTTGATAAGCACTCCATTCAGCATGCAGGACAGGGGGCAAAACGCGAGCTTATGTTCAATGGCGGCATACGGGGAAAGAGGAGAAGGGGCTTGGCACAAAGTCGTTAACGGCTGTATTCTATGGGGGGAGGATGTAGGCAGAACCCATAGCAACTTTTGCTCTCTTCTCTAAGACAAGTTCAGCTTAATCAGATTTAACTTGATTTCCCATATGCAGATCTAGGGGGGCCATAGCCTCCCTTGTGGCGATGCCACAGGGACCGCCATATCTCTTTCATTAATTTAGTGGCCTTTTGTTTTTTTGCTTGTCACAAAGTTTCCTCCTCCTCCCCTGTTTCCATCCCGGGTTCCATCTCATGCTGTTTAGTTTCGAGAGTTTCCAATGTGTAATGCAACCTGTAGTGGTTTAAAAATTGTTAGAATTCCATCAGAATATCAAAGTCCACTCACAAAAAAATTGATCATGATGATAATATTTATTTGTTGAACATCTTTGTGTTTGTCTCCTACCCATTTTTGCGCTCGCCTACATTTCATTGTGCCCTCATGAATTTTTTTAAACAAAGATTTTGGTAATTATTAATGAGAGGAGTAAACAAAGCAACATCGATATTGAGGGCCTAAAACCAGAACAGTGCATGTCCAAAATGCCAATTTGACTAAAATGCATGACACATACACACTTTTGGCCCACAGATGAAAGGAAGAGAGGAGACAGACATAAACAGTTCTGACTACCCCCAAAGAGTTCACATGGTTTCAACTCTTGACTTGGATTGTTCTGGTACATAAACGAATACTAATATGCATTACTTTTGTGGACTTCACTCGATTTTACAATAAATGGGACTTAGAAACTTCTGGTTTTAAGCCCTTGATATAACATATATGTTGTACAGAATAAATCATGTCTATGTTAAAATATTGTTTATTAAAAATGGGTTGATACAATCCTAATCTCTTTCACTATAGCCTAGCAGGTTGTAATTACTCATGCAATTATCAAGAATATTGTGAATCAATCCCAGAAATATGATTTGAGCCATATTGCTTCAAAGCCAGAGATCTTTTTTAGTATAATACCACCCACAATTTTCCCAAGGAGTCATCCTATGACAATAAGGGGGTGTTGTTCAAAATCAACTGCAAATCAACTGCGACTTTGCAAATTGTAACGTGTATTTTCATTCGCGCACGGTATGCACATTTAACGTGCATAAAACAATGATTTGATTGGCACATTACGATTGACTGCAACCTGCAATCAATTGCAGCACCCCCTAAGAATGATAATGTGATATTTATTACACACACTAATATGCTGAGGGGCAGGTTAGGCACTCTGAATGTAAAACGACAAAACAAATAAAGGGATGAAGTGACTAAAGATAAAAATTGAGCCTGAAATGTAATACATCATCTGCAATAAGAATCATTGAAATCATCATGATGAAATAAATAAAATACATAGACAATATTTTATAGAGTTTGTTTTCTGATTTTCACTACAGTATTTGGGAAGAACACTTTCAAAATCTTTAACTTCATTCTGAAAATCTGTTTTCCAATATGCCTTAGATCACTCCTGTGTTACCAGGGCTGCTTCTCACGAAGGGGGTGTTGTTCAAAAGTTCCAATTGATCGCAAGTTACAGTTGATCGGAACGCGCCAATCAAAATCATTGTTTCATACGGATCTTGTTAAATGCGCATACCGTGCGTGAATGAAAATGCATGTTACAATTTGAAAAGTTGCAGAAAATTTGCGGTTGATTTTGAACAACACCCCCTAAGTCTAAGAATAAGTTTAGAAACATTGTCAAGAACCACAGGTTCTTATACTGAATGATTGGGGTTTTTATATGGTATACTCCAGTATTTCGTGAAGATACTGAGCAATTGATTTCTTTTTCTAATTAATAAACAGAACTGCTAAAACTGCTTATAAATCTGATAATGGAGAGCTCTGGAGTAAAATGAAGTACAAAAAAAAAAGACAAATTTTTCACAATCGTTCTTGTCTTTAAAAATGGCTTGATGAAACACCACCCTGATTCCTATTTGACCAAAAATTTCATTAGATGATTTTAGGAAAAGAGGGAATGAAGTGGAAGTTATTAAGAATGATATATAGATGACAGGAAGGATTCTAAAGGGAGAATAGATAGAGGCAGACACAGAGAGGGTGGAGAAGGGTGGAGGGGAGAGGTAAAGAAAATCACACCAAATAGCTTGTTACTGTGATAACTTTAGAACATGTGAACCCAGTTCTTCCAACGTAGCTCAATTAATAATAATAATAATGAACGGCTTTTATACAGCGCTTATCAACTCTTCATGAGAATTCCCTAAGCGCTCTACAATTGCAGCATTATTACCCTGGCTTTAGCCCGGCAGCCACCATGCAGCGCAATTATGTATAAGCACGCAAGGAAGAACTACTAAGATATGTCCACATGGCCAAAATTTCTAAATATCACCCAAAATGTTTTTGATTTCTAATGGCATGGGAGAAACGGTAATATTTTTCTGATCGCGTGATGGCTGGGGCATAAATTTTGACTGCGCGCGGTTGAGGATTCATCTAGTTTTTTAATGAAAGCAATTTTTATCTTTATAAATGGCTTAATGAAACACCACTCTGATTCCTATTTGACCAAAAATGTCATAAGATGATTTTAGGAAAAGAGGGAATGAAGTGGAAAACATTAAAAATGATAGGTAGATGAGAGACAGGATCTAAGAGAAGAAAAGAGAAAGAAGCAGAGAATAAGAGAGATAGAGAAGAGCAAGAAGGGTTGAGGGGAGAGGTAGAGCAGGGGGAGATATAGAAATGGAAAGAAAGAGGGAGAGGAGGAAGATAGAAAGATAATGAGGAGAAAAAAAGGAAGAGAGATAGTCTGCAGGCACAGACCCCTGCCAATTTTGGGCTTTGGGTGTTGAAATTTGGNGGCAGCCATTTTGTGCAGATAGGTTGCCAATTTATGGAGCCCATGAGGGGTAGAAATCAAAACTTTGAAAATTCTTAACTTTTGAACGGATTGTCGGATTTTGCTCCAAATTTCACAATTTGATCCGATTGTATTTTTCTCCACCCACTGAGAGCACATCAATGTCTGTGTGAAGTTCCCCTTTAAGTCAATATTTAAGCTGTTTGGGAGGCTCTAATAACACATTTTAGTGCAATATAATAAACATAACGATGTTCAAAGTGTGGAACATGCGTCGGTTTGGATTATCTGTTTTTTACACAGAGGGCACCTTTTCATCATCTTTTTCAGCTCTTGAGAGGCCTTGTAACTTAAGGCTTCATCATAATA